>BLSH010215088.1:540976-552668 GCA_018402905.1 Glandirana rugosa | reverse complement strand
CAGAGAATAAACAAAGGTCGTGACCAGTGTACACATTTCATATTCCTGTCTGTGTACAAATGTCTGGTCCTCGTTTCCCAGCCCCCTCACAGCAATAAGGACTACGTAGATTTTTTCCTTGCTGAAAGTCCCATAAACAAGCATCTAAAGAAAGCTGTGTTTTTTAAATACATTTTTTAAAAAAAAATTTTTATGTGAATAGGGACATGTAACAGATATAAAGTAGGTATTTGTCTGCAAAAGTGGAAATACCCATTTTTATGAATGAGATGGGCCGCAGTGTGCATAACTCTCCATTATAAATGAGCCCCCAAATCTAACAGGTAGATGGAGGAGATATCTTTTAAGTTCTTCTTGCTCCTGGTCTGTAAACATGTGTCTGTCCTTATACTTTACACATGTGACCAGTGCTGGAAACAAATAAGAGACAGCAAAGAATAAAGAAAACATACTCAGCTGAGCATCTTATTTATTGTTTTTTTTCTTCATTATATGTGTAGAACCACTTTGATGGATCATTGGCTAATGGATACTCATAATGATAAGTCATTATTTGTATGTACTGGCTTAACACATCTAAATAAAACTGATAGAAAATAGACTTGACAGTTATCTTTACAATATACTGTATATCCAGTGTAAATACAGAATATAGTGCTAAAACAGCTGTTATAAAACATTGAAATAAGGATTTAATTCTGTGGGTATCCACAGAACTGGAAGCCTATGTGTTAAATTATCTTTGCTTGCTGCTGCCCCTCCTTATTTCTTGTACACCAAGACTTCCTCCCAGCCAGGCCATTCTGATAAAGAAAAGCCATTTCTCTGATTAAAGTGCGAGCCGGCAAGAAGATGCTATTTCTCTCTTAAAGAATCCAGCTCAGAATTTCAGCCATCAGAAAATCAATGAGAAACAGATTAATGTGAGTGCAAAACAGAGCACAGGGAGAAAGGCTGCAGAAATGTGGTGCGCGGACCATCTGTACATCCTCAAATCAGATTGTACTAAATGTATAAACACAAATCCTCCTTTCAGCTATCCTACTGCTGCTTCCCACAGACAGCTCAGTTCAGCTTCTAAATCTGCCAGACACACGTAAGGGTCACTTAATTAATCTATCAATGCTAAGGGAGAGTCGCCACGAGTTGGAAGGAAGAGAAGAATCCCAAGAAGAGGGCCGGATTGTTAGGTGCGGGTAATTTTTTTTTTTTTTTTATGAAATGATCAGAAAGGGAAATAGTGTGTACCAGTCAGGTTCTATTCATTTTCTAACCTGAAATTATACAGCAGTAAAAATATTTAATTTACAAGCAAGTACCACCCCTCGTGTACAAGGGGGTACCTGGCTAAAGAGACCCCTCCCTTCCTATGAGAAAGCCATAGTGTGTTCTGGCCTCCTGCAATATGAAGAACTTGAAGTGGAACTAAACCATCCTATCCCCTACAGCTAAGGAAGCTGCCATCTTAACCTCTGATCTGCTGTTGCCATGGTGCAGCACATGTGATCAGTTATGACACAAGCTGTTTGATGGCTACACAGTTCAGCCAACAACACTCATCATTTACAGAATGCTTTACATGTAACTATTGTGGGACAAATTGTTGAATTAAATTGATGGAATAAGTTTCTCTTTATGATAACAATTTCAGTTGTTTTAAAAGTTGTGGATAAACTGGAAGAGAGAAAGTTTTCCAGAAATGTGGAGAACTTGGCCATAGCAACAACCAGGTTTCATCTTTTAGTCTGGGTTCACATTGGAGAACGCAGCGGCTCACAGCAGGGGACCGGTGCGTCTCCATTCACCATTTCAGGTCCGACTTTCAGCACAAATTTTGGGCTGAATTCGGACCTCAAACAGACCAAAAGACGCACAGGACTCCTGTGCAATTCGCACCAGAGCCGCTGCGGAGATGTGTGAACCGGCTCCATAGAGAGCCAGTCACAATCTCCTGCTATGCAAATTGGATGACGAGAAACCCAATTCCAATTTGCATAGGTGTGAACCCAGCCTTATTATGGGATACAAAACAACAAATCTATTTGGTCACTATATACAAGTTCTACATTTTGTGGAGAACTTTCTCTAGTTTTTGATAAATAGGCCACCAAAATTCTTCTTGTTCTTTTTTTTAAGAAAGGAAATAGAGTTTAAGAAGAATTGCATGCATGGTATATTTTTACATAGTTACAATGTTGATCAATGTTGGCCAATACTTCTGATTGATCCATACCTGGCCAATGCCTATGGAAGCTGGAAATCACTTAAGTAGACACTGCTACTCCAGGGATCTCACTTGCTTCCATGTCCCATGCTAAGTAGCCAATCTGATGCTTGCTTAATACAGGAGGTTAGATGATCAGAGAACGCTTTGCATTCATTCAGAAAGTGCAAATAATTTTATGAATGGAGCCAGTGCTGAGCGATCAACCTCCTGTGCTCAAAATACAGCAGGCCAGCCACTCAGCACAGGGCCTGGAAGCAAGTGATGGTCACTGGAGTACGGGTGCCTACTTCAATGATTTCCAGCTTCCAGCGGCAATGGCCAGGTATGGTATATACATAGTTACATTGGTCCAAGCTGGAACAATGTAACTATGTATAAAATACTCATGCCTGGAATTCATATTTTAGGTATACAGTACAGAATAAATAAGTTACATATTCACCTCCAAAAAGTATGTTAAAGTGCATTTTAAAGGAAATCACCAGAATAAATGTAACCGAGATAAGAAAAAGACATCCTGACCGAGTGATGGTAATTACAGGAGGAGGGATATGGACCTAATGCAGAGTTCCAGCCGAAATATGACTTTTAAGATAAAAATACCCCTAGAATACTAACCTTGTGCAATGTAACAAAGGTATGTTATAAACTATGCCCCGTTTTCTATTTGTGCAGCATTGTTTTCTTACTTTGTGAAGTTCCTGCACAGCGCGGCCATCTGCAGTATAGGCATCTGAAGCCGCAGTGTCCTTCTTCCTGGATTCCGTGCATGCTGGCTACCCAGCATACACCTGCTGATCTCGCGCATGTGCAGTGTGGTGCAATCTTGGTCAGCTTGACATGGCACGGCTCCAGTAACATTTAACATTGGCTTCTATGGAAAATCTTGGTTAGCTTGACATGGCACTGGAGCAGTGCCATGTCAAGCTGACCAAGATTTTCCATAGACGCCAATGTTAAAGGGGTTGTAAAGATACTTTTTTAAAAAAAAATAACAAACACGTTATACTTACCAAAACAAGGGTATTGCACAGAGTGGCCCTGATCCTCTTGTTCTGGGGCCCGCAGCTCCCTCTCTTCTTGAGTGCCCTCTTGGGGAAGCTCTTTCCATGGGGGCACTTGTGCAGGCGCGCTGCCGAGTCCTGCTGCTGTGTCTATTGACACAGATAGTAGGACTTGGCCCCACCCCGGCTCTCGTGTCACTGGATTTGATTGACAGCAGCGGGAACCAATGGCTCCTGCCGCTATCAATCTATCCAATGAAGAACTGAGACAGTGGTTGGAGCTGCTGCGCCCGTCCCTGTCGCTGGAACGATCGGGTTCATGTAAGTAGAAACGGGTCTCTGGGGGGATGCTGCACTACAGATTATGCATTAAGGTGAAAAACCTTGAAGTTTTACAACCCCTTTAAATGTTACGGGAGCAGTGCCATTTCAAGCTGACCAATATCTCCCAGGAGCCAATGCAAAGCCGGAAATGACATACGGTGCCGCGGCCCCTAAAGGAGCAAGTGCAATTAGATACAGGCCTAAATCAGGTAAGTGAACAGAAAAAATAAATAAATTGCCAATTTATTTTAAGGATGCACATTAGTGCTGTATGGTGAGGAGTGAAAAATGTGGGTGGAACTCCGCTTTAAACCAGCCATACATGGATCCAAATTCGGCCGGTTCAGCAGAGACTGGCCACATTTAAATCCATGTATGGGCAGGCTGGTTGTACACAAGTTGATCTTTTGATCGACTTGTGTACAACCAGCATGCTGGAAAATGTTCTCTAGATCAGCGCTGCTGGTTAAAGCTAGCAATGCTGAGGAGTGTATTCTGACAGTGGGGGATATCTCTCCACTGTCATAATACGAAAGCTCAGCGATGGGGGAATTAAGTAATTTTCATTTGTTTAACCTGCTGGTGGAATGACAAGAAAGTCCTGCTTTATGGCCAGCCTTAAAAGAAGAGAAACAATGATTTTATATAGATCTAACCTACAGGCAGCTTTCAGGCATTTTAGCGATAGAATTAGCACCTGTAAAGCGCCTGAAAACTGCCTCCCAAGCCACCCCAGTGTGAAAGCCTGAGTGCTTTCACACTGGGGCGGTGCGCTTGCGGGACATTAGAAAAAGTCCTGCAAGCAGCATCTTTGGGGCGGTTTGGGAGCGGTTCCACCCTTGCCCATTGGAAAGCGATGAAAAGCGCAAAGGAAGTACCGCAACACGGGCACTTTTAACCTCTTTTTAACACCTTCTTGGGGGTTAAAAGCGCACGCTAGCGCTCAAAAAATGGCGACAAAGCGCTGCCATAACAGTGGTGAAGCCCCGCTAAAGCGAGCATCGCTTTACCGCTGACGCTTGGGCGGATCCAGTGTGAGAGTACCCTTAGAGAATTGACTTATCTGCTCAATCAACATTGATTCTTGCAGACGGAGAAAACATATATTTTATAATGGAAGAGAAGCAGTTTCAACAACAACAATTTAAAGCAAAAAATAAGGTAATTTTGAAACTGATGGCAACAACAGGTCTCAGAAAAGTTGGGTCAAGGCAGCAAAAAGCTGGCAAAGTAATTGGTACTAACAAGGAAGAGCTGGAATATTTTGCAACTAATTAGGTTGATTGGCAACAAGTCAGTAACATGACTGGGTCAGTCAGAGTGTCTCAGAAGTAAGGATGGGCAAGGGTTTACCAATCTGTAAAAAGTTGTGACTAAAAAGTGTTGAACAATTTCAGAGTAATGTTCTTCAACATAAAATTGCAAAGATTTTAAATACACAATCATCTACAGTAATATTATAAGATGATTCCGAGAATTTGGAGAAATCTCTGTGCTCAGGGGACAAGGTCGAAATGCAATATTGGGTGCCCGTGATCTTCTGGCCCTCAGATGGCACTGCATAAAAAACAGGCATGATTTTGTGATGGACATCACCGCATTGGCTCGGGATTACTGCCAAAAATCACTGTCTGTGAACACAGTTCACTGTGCCATCCAACATTTCAAGGCAAAGCTCTATCATGCAAAGAAGATCAATGAACATGATCCAGAAATGCTGCCTTCTTCTCTGGGCAAAAGCTCATTTAAAAAGGTCTGTTGCAAAGTGAAAAACTATTCTGTGGTCAGATGAGATTGAAATTTGACATTCTATTTGGCAGCCATGGGTGCCTCGTCCTCCAGATTAAAGAGGAGAGGGACCTTCTGGCTTTTTATCAGCGGTCAGTTCAAAAGCCTGCATCTCTGATGGTATGTGGTGCAGTAATGTGTATGGAATGAGCAGCTTGCACATCTGGAAAGGCACCATCAATACTGAAAGATATATCCAGGTTTTAGAGCAGCATATACTGCCATTCAGCCTATGTCTTTTTCAGGGAAGGCCTTGCAGATTTCAACAGGACAATGCTAAACCGCATGGCTTTGCAATAGAAGAGTCTGGGGTGCTTAACTTCTATCCTGCCTGCAATCCAGACCTTTCACCAATTGAAAATATTTGGCACATACTGAAATGAAAAATACGACAGAGAAGACCCAGGACTGATGAGCAGTTAGAATACTATTTCAGGCAAGAATGGGACAACATTCCTCTCCCAAAACTTCAGAAACTGGTCTCCTCAGTTCCCAGACATTTACAGAGTGTTGTTAACAAAAGAGGGGGCGCTACACCGTGGTAAACATAGCCCTGTCCCAACTTTTTTGAGACATGTTGCTGCCATCAATTTCCAAATGACCTTATTTTTTTCTTAAAATGGTACATTTTCTCAGTTTAAACATATGTGAGGTTTATGAGATTTGCAAGTCAATGCAATCTGTTTTTTATGTAGATTTTACACAGCGGCCCAACTTTTTGGGAATTGGAGTTGGATATACATAAAACATTGTTTATAAGACAGGAACGGCTACAGTATCTGAGCATTCTCTGTTACTGTCCCAGTGCTGTCTGACACCAGTTTATCAAAGTACTTCCCTACTGTGCCTCCCTGCATGCATCAGATTGTGATTAACAGATTAATCACACAGCGGTTTTATAAGTTGCCTGTTATGACATTCCTGTCCCTCCATCTGATGTTTTGATCCCTCCTTCTGTCAAGGAACATCCTCCATGTCACATAATATGTGTCACACAAGTTAATTTGCATGCTTTAATTTTATCTTATCCAGAGAGGCTAAGGACCCAACAGTTTTACATAATAGATATCAGAAGACTTCTTTAAAGAGCAACATTTGTTCAGAATATATCCATCAGTGATCTGACTTTTTGTAAACTGAAATCTGGTTGGTTGAAATTAATAATTGTGCTTTACATTTCATATCTTATACTTTGCATTACCCTAATAACTAAGCCTGAAGGAATTCATATTTATTCTCACTAACACTGTAAATCGCACCATTTTTGAGGGGCAACTGAATAAAAGGAATTTTTAATTTGAATACAAGTTTTTTTTTTTTTTAACAGAAATGGAAAGAATAATACAAGTTTACATATGAGGAGTGTTTAAATACCAGGGCCCTGGAACAAAACCCAATCAACATCTCATACAAGTGCTTTTGGATGGTAATTTTTAGAAAACGTATCATTTTTCATTGTAATCAATAACAACAAAGTTTGATATCATTAAAATGATCTAGCATTGCTTATTTGTACATCTAAGTTCTTAAAGTTTCGATGAGGCCCTCAGTCAACTGCATTTAACAATTTTATGTTACCAAGTTCAACCTACTAGTCACTCTTTTTATCCCTCTAAATACTAGATCCCTTAAACCTTTATGACTAAGAGTCCCCTTGCATTGGCATAAAAATCTTTCACACATGCTGTGCAGTGAGTATTGTCAGTGGGCATCTGCTTGTGATCATGATGAAAGCAGGCTTCTGTAGGGAACATCGAAGGTCGGGTTCTCTAACTACTAAATAAAGAACTTGCTTAATTTCAGCAAGATGCTGGAGCAAAAGGGTTCCTATCATTGCAATGGTGTTTACTATGTATCCTGTACCCTTTCCGCTTCCAGCATCCTGCTGTTGACCACTCCTGATATTCTTGCTCTAGATTTCTATTACAACCCTGCTTGTTCGTGCTTACCAACTTTGTCTACCTGATGCCCGTCCTGACCACAGACCTGTCCCTTACTCTGTATCTGCCTGACGATTTTGAACGTCGTAAAATGGTCGATTACCAGCTCCTTATGACCTCCTATTACAGAAGGTCTTACCCGCTTGTGGCTATTAAACCCAGCCAAGGCCTTTGTTCATTCATGGGGATCAAGCTGAAGAGAACCCGTCACTCAAGGGAGAACCCAATCACATACAGACCCCAAAAAAGATAACACTTCTATAGTGTAAAATCCTTAACATTTTTAATTGTATAAAAAAGGTTGCACTTACAAAATGTTGTATAAAAACACCATTTTATGAGGTCGAGGCTTTTTACTGAAGATCACACACCATTCTGGTGATTATCAGTGCATCATGGGATATAGTGGATTCCTTTATCACTTTGTGGACTCCTTTTTTTTTGCAGTGTATTTGTTTTTTCTTTTTTTCTCTTTTCAAAATATAGCGCAACTTTACTTTGGGCTATATGATTTGTGATGTGAATGTTTCACATAAAAGTTGCTGCTGCAGGGTCACAAAATTTATGTTATATTATTTCATTTTAGGACAGTGCAGTATTACCTACTATTTTAGATTTGGTACTTCGCCTTTGGTTGGTGCTTGCTGTCACACTACTAGTTTTTTTCCATTCAACCCAGCGGATTGAACGAAAGAAAACTGACAACTCAGGTCAGAGCTGCTCTACTAACAATCTGATGTTAGTACAGCGATCCCCCCTGCTGAGCTATTGTGTTCTGACAGGGGGACGGCCGCCGCCAGAAAACTCCAGTCAGCACTCTCAGCCATTGCCTGAGAGCAATGACTAGGAACCAGTCGGCAGACCCTTTTTGGTCATGAGCCTTCGACAGAAGCGGTCGGCTTCTATGGGACCGGCTGCTGCACACACGGGCTGAATGAATGTCGGCTGGTTTCTATTAAACAGGCCAATGACGGCCGGCATTTGGCCCATGTGTACTAGGCTTTACTAGCACGAAACCCAACCATGTTAATAAAGGAAATACATGGATTTCATAGCTATTTGCATCTGGTCATTGACAAACAACTTTTTCATCCTCCTGTACATACTCTGACCATAGGGACGATTTGCCTGTCTGTGTTCTTGCATTGAGCAGGTAGTTGAATAAGCCCTTAATCCCTAATGCCATTGCACATGCAGAATCACAGAGTTTCCCAAAAAGGAAGAAATCTCTGCCTGGCCCTGGGCAGGCCAGTCCAGTTTAAAGCCTTGGAAGTCAAAATCTGAAGCTTCTGGTTATATTTATGACTTTACTGAGGACGAGGAGGGGCATATGGCACTTTGAGCTATAAATGTTTAGTTATACTTTCATTATACCCTTAGCACCTTAATTTTATAAGGCAAAAGGCAAAGTGCTTTGTGCAGTAACAAACAACCAATCAGCATTCATCTTTTACTGACCTGACTCCACTAAAGGGAATTGTGATGAGTTGCAACTGGTTTTAGCACTTCCTTTATCAATGCAATTTGCCCTGTCTTAGTAAATTGGGTGTCCAGTCTATCTGAGAGGGAGACATAATAATAATGTTCCAGAGATAATCAAGCAGCATAGCTTTGCAGACCATTTCTTTGCATGAGCCACATTCTCACCCCTCCTTGCCTTATTTATACAGGCTCACTGGGTATATTTGTTTAAAGAGCATTTTTTTTTCACTTGGCAATTAGAAGGATACGCACCTTTAAATGGCGCCCAGCAGGTAGAGTCAGAGCCCTGAAATAACCACGCAAGGCATCAAGTAATTGCATTAGAGGGTGAGGTGATAATTACACTGAGTTGAATAATTCATTATTTAGGCTATTTGTAATGCATGCTAATCTGCTGTCATTAGACACTGCTAGGAAAACTGTGTTAAGGTGGTGATGGTACATGAACCTTACATGGAATGAGGAGTGAGGGCCAGGGTTCATGCATGTGGCCTTATAACTAAATCAGGTGGCTGTCTGGAAGACAGAAGGCAATTCACACATTGTTTATGAAAACGAATGGCCCGGTGGATGAAAACAGCAAAATAACCAACCACATTGAATTTCCAAAGCTAGTCCTTGGTTTTAAAGATTCTGTCAATGCTACGGAAAGAGTGATTTTGGCAAAATGGATCTCACTCCATATCTACAGATTTTGTGGTCAGTGAAATTCCCCCAAGGCTGAGGTTTTTCATTTTATTTATTGAGCTGCGGAATTTGCTTGAAAAAAATATCCAATCTTTTTTTTTTTTTTTTGATTTTTTGAGGGGTGTATTTAAAGGGTAACTCCACTTTTGTGGGAAAAAAATAGCAATATATATATATAGTACACCCCTCACATTTTATTCTATCTTTTTATGTGACAACACCAAAGAAATTACACTTTGCTACAATGTAAAGTAGTGAGTGTACAGCTTGTATAACAGTGTAAATTTGCTGTCCCCTCAAAATAACTCATCACATGGCCATTAATGTCTAAACTGCTGGCAACAAAAGTGAGTACACCCCTAAGTGAAAATGTCCAAATTGGGCCCAAACTGTCAATATTTGTGTGGCCACCATTATTTTCCAGCACTGCCTTAACCCTCTTGGGCATGGAGTTCACCAGAGCTTCACAGGTTGCCACTGGAGTCCTCTTCCACTCCTCCATGATGACATCATGGAGCTGGTGGATGTTAGCGACCTTGCACTCCTCCACCTTCCGTTTGAGGATGCTCCACAGATGCTCTATAGGGTTTAGGTCTGGAGACATGCTTGGCTAGTCCATCACCTTTACCCTCAGCTTCTTTAGCAAGGCAGTGGTCGTCTTGGAGGTGTGTTTGGGGTCGTTATCATGTTGGAATACTGCCCTGCGGCCCAGTTTCTGAAGGAAGAGGATCATGCTCTGCTTCAGTATGTCACAGTACATGTTGGCATTTATGGTTCCCTCAATGAACTGTAGCTCCCCAGTGCTGGCAGCACTCATGCAGCCCCAGACCATGACACTGCCACCACCATGCTTGACTGTAGGCAAGACACACTTGTCTTTGTACTCCTACCCTGGTTGCCGCCACACATGCTTGACACCATCTGAACCAAATAAGTTTATCTTAGTCTCATCAGACCACAGGACATGGTTCCAGTAATCCATGTTCTTAGTCTGCTTGTCTTCAGCAAACTGTTTGTGGGCTTTCTTGTGCATCATCTTTTGAAGAGGCTTTCTTCTAGGACAACCGCCACGCAGACCAATTTGATGCAGTGTGCGCACTGACAGGCTGACCCATCACCCCTTCAATCTCTGAAACAATGCCGATAGCACTCATACGTCTATTTCCCAAAGACAACCTCTGGATATGATGCTAAGCATGTGCACTCAACTTCTTTGGTCGACCATGGCGAGGCCTGTTCTGAGTGGAACTTGTCCTGTTAAACCGCTGTATGGTCTTGACCACTGTGCTGCAGCTCAGTTTGAGGGTCTTGGCAATCTTCTTATAGCCTAGGCCATCTTTATGTAGAGCAAAAAATCTTTTTTCAGAGCCTCAGAGAGTTCTTTGTCATGAGGTGCCATGTTGAACTTCCAGTGACCAGTATGAGAGAGTGAGAGCAAAATTTAACACACCTGCTCCCCATTCACACCTGAGACCTTGTAACACTAACAAGTCACATGTCACCGGGAGGGAAAATGGCTAATTGGGCCCAATTAGGACATTTTCACTTAAGGGTGTACTCACTTTTGTTGCCAGCGGTTTAGACAATAAGCCCAGTAAGCAAGTGGTTAATGGCTGTGTGTTGTGTTATTTTGAGGGGACAGCAAGTTTACACTATTATACAAGCTGTACACTCACTACTTTACATTGTAGCAAAGTGTAATTTCTTCAGTGTTGTCGCATGAAAAGATATGATAAAATATTTACAAAAATGTCAGGGGTGTACTCACTTTTGTGAGATACTGTATATATCGCACACAATTGTGAAAAGTTAAATTGAAATTGAATGCTCTTAAAAGTTACTTTTCCTTTTCAATCTGAAGCAATGTCATTTTCTGTAAAATGCAATGCAATATGACTATCTGGAGGCATTCTGTACACAGACCCTAAAAATGCAATTTTTAGGGACACGTCTGGCATTGCAGGATTTGAGTCCCTGGCGGCTTAGTGGGTTACTGATGGTAGCCTTTGTTACTTTGGTCCCAGCTCTCTGCAGGTCATTCACTATTATATTATAAAGTATTATTATTATTATTATACAGTATTTATATAGCGCCAACAGTTTGCGCAGCACTTTACAATATTAGGGCAGACAGTACAATACAATACAATTCAATACAGGAGGAATCAGAGATTATATTATCACTTACTGGACGTCTCTCGACCCTGGTTTCATTGTTTCCGATGGTAGTCATTGGGTGA
>BLSH010215088.1:529897-540966 GCA_018402905.1 Glandirana rugosa | reverse complement strand
ATAATTACCGTGGACAAACTTGAGCAATAGTCATATTTTCTGTGGGCAGGTGTTGGAGTTTGTCAATCTGAAGTTTGAGGTGATACCGGTTCTGGTTTCTCGACAGTTTCCTGTGGTCTTTGTTTTAACATCTGGACGTGGTCCGACCCTTCTGACTTAGACGTTATCCATTCGTCGAACCACACTTCTTTAGTTGACATTCTCGTTAATAATATTTTACCTTCTGTATGTTCTGGTGAATATTAGAGGAAGCTAGACCCCGAGGTGCGTTCTAGAGTGGGGCACCCCAGTTTTACTAGTGTCCTTGCCACTCGTTTTTAGGGTCTTGGTGTGTCGCTGCTTACCTATTGCAGATTCAGTCTTCCCAGCCTGGTGCAGGTCTACAATTTTGTTTCTGGTGTCCTTTGACAGCTCTTTGGTCTTGGCCATAGTGGAGTTTGAAGTCTAACTGTTTGAGGTTGTGGACGGGTGTCTTTTATACTGATAACGAGTTCAAACAGGTGCCATTAATACAAGTAACAAGTGGAGGACAGAGGAGCCTCTTAAAGTTACAGGTCTGTGAGAGCCAGAAATCTTGCTTTTTTTTTAGGTGACCAATTACTTATTTTCCACCATAATTTGCAAATAAATTCTTTAAAAATCAGACAATGTGCTGTTCTGGATTTTTTTGTTCTCATTCTGTCTCTCATAGTTGAAGTGTACCTATGATGAAAATTACAGGCCTCTCATCTTTTTAAGTGGGAGAACTTGCACAATTGGTGGCTGACTAAATACTTTTTTGTCCCACTGTATATCTAGAACATTAATGTACAATATTCTCCATAAAATTGCTCCAAAACAATCTAAAATTTGTGACACAAAACCCATTTACACAATTAGCTAAGCTGCCTTTTCAGCAGTCTCTGTGTTGTGTGCACAGTTTGAGTTCTTCTGCCTCAATCCATATATAATATCATAGTGTGATCAGCATTCTGGACAACTCAGTTCTCAAACAACTTCAATTGAACTGCAGTCACAATAAAAGCAAAGATTGCTTATGTATTTCAAACAAGTTCTTTCTTTCAGTGCTTTCTTATCTTTGCATTTAATGTGACTACAAGGAAGCTGACATTTTATGGGCACTGAGGAATCACGAGGGCAGACCATGCTACCATATTACAAATACTTGATAAGTGGTAGAAAACTCTGTTAACACCACTTGTACCTATAGGTAAGCCTATAATAAAGGTTTACCTGTAGGTACTGTGAATATCTCCTATACCTGCACAGTTTAGGCGATATTCAGAGTGCATGCAGCTGATGACATCACCGGCGCATGTCCTCCGAAGGTCTGGCTTACAGTGCCGGAGCCTATGCCGAAGATGGCGGCTACCGCGCGCATGTGCAGGATTGACGTCATCACGCCCTCGGCCGCTCATGTAGCTGGAGGCTGTGAAACCGGAAGGAAGGCCGGGAGAAGATGTCAGCCCTCTCAGCGGTGACAATGCAGCGCTGGAGGGCCTCATTCTAAGGTGTATTTCTCACAATGTGCTAGTATGCGATGCAGGAAATTTTTTTAACCACCTGCGGTTTACTACCACTTTAATGGTTGTGCAGTAAACAAAACAATGCGTTGTGATAAAATCATTTTATTAACGACTCCATAACATCTATGCTGGAAGTGCTACGAAAATCTCAGGTCAGCTCTATCTGACCATGTGCTTACAGATACATTGTTGTGATCCTAAGTCTAAAGAGAATGATGAATAAAAGCTAAAGGAAAGGCGTTAACCAAAGCAACCAACTCAAGTCAGTTTTTTTTTTTTTTTTCAGATTCTTTGTTTGAAAGTTTTCGATGTACAATGTAAACAGGCACTGGCATAATATACACATAGTAGTGGTCCTGATGCAAAGACTGAAATGCAATTGGGTTGAGTGCAAATCTGGTGCAGCACTGTATACAAACCAATCAACTTCCAGGTTTTTTTTGTCAAAGCTTAATTGAACAAGCTGATTGGCTACCATGTACAGCTGCACCAGATTTTGCACTCTTCAATTTTAGTAAATCAGTCCCAATATATCAACATCACACAAAAAGTAATGTCAAGTCGGGAGAACTTGCAAAGCCTTGAGTGTCAAAATAACTGATGTGAAAGGGATTTATAGGGAATGCAACCTAATATTTGGGTAATATGTGGATGACATGTAACAGTGCGAGGGGGGGGGAGGATGTCAGCAGGAGGTTCAGAGGAAAGGAGGGGGAAGAATGAAGAAGGAGGGAAGGGATATATAGGGAGGTCACACAGGCAGGACATCTGGACATGGGTGGGACTGATTATTGCTCTGAGTCTCCTCCAAACACTAGAGCCTCTCTATCTCAGTGATGGTGTCAGTTCTCTCTATCTCAGTACTGGTGTCCATGTTCTCTATCTCAGTACTGGTGTAAGTGCTCTCTATCTCAGTGATGGTGCCAGTGCTCTCTATCTCAGTGCTGGTGCCCGTGTTCTCTATCTCAGTACTGGTGTCAGTGCTCTCTATCTCAGTGATGGTGTCAGTGCTCTCTATCTCATTGTTGGTGTCGGTGCTCTCTATCTCAGTGCTCTCCATCTCAGTAATGGTGTCAGTGCTCTCTATCTCAGTGCTGGTGTCAGTGTCCTCTATCTCAATGCTGGTGTCAGTGCTCTCTCTCTCAGTGCTGGTGTCAGTTCTCTATCTTAGTGCTGGTGTCATTGCTCTCTATCTCAATGCTGGGTTCAGTGCTCTCTATCTTGGTGCTGGTGTCAGTGAGGTAGATAGCAGTGCAGATGGCAGACAGCAGGCAGTGCCAGTGCAGCATGCAAAGGGTCTGGCCTGCCATGGCTGAGGATCAGCACTGGTCTGGTCTGGGACATCCCGACCCCCCTCTAGCAGTGGAGCCCTGCACAGGTGGATGTAAGGGCAGGTCGAAGGGAGGGGTCAGGGGCTGTCAATCACAGGTGGGCACACTGGGACACTGGCAGAGAACTGAGCTGTCTTTACTGTTTGTGGCACTGATGATCAGGAGGAAGGGAGTGGAGGGGATGGGGCAGGGGCAGGGGGTGGATATAAAGGCCAGTGGCTGTGGCTGAGGGATGCTGCAGGAGCAGGGATGGGGGGCCTCATGCTGGTGGTCCCTGGCTGCACAAAGGGGCTGTGGCATAGTAGCTGTGCCTTTCCCCACAGATGGAGTCACGGATCCCCCCGCCCTGATTGAGAGCCTTGGACACCTCTTCTTTCCTACCTCCCCCTTCCATCAATTCCATCTAGCCCTGGTGAGGCCTCTTTCCCAGCGGGACCCTCCTCTTCCCTTCGTCGCCACTGCTTACCAGACACCAGATGCCTCCTCCAGGATTGCTCTGCGGAGCACTCCAGTGCGGAATAACGGGGCGGGGGGGTCAATCTGCATCTTAATTGTATTATTTTGCTCCGGCTGCTGGAGTGAGTCTTCCCCCTTTCTCCGCCCCCGGACAACACAGTGCTGGCCCTGCCTCCTCCCCAACACACAGCCACAGCTCCATCCTCTCTCTCCACTACCTGGCCATGGAGCTCACAGGCAGCATTAACCCTCTGCTGGCTCGAGCGCAGTGCCACAGCGGCATTGTTGTCGGCAGGCGGCTCTTCAATTAGGCAAATTAGGCGGTCGCAAGGGCCCTGTGAGTGCAAGGCCTTAGGCAACTGCCTAATTAGAGAGCCGTCTCTGATGGGAGGCATTGGAAAGCTGTCAATCACAGCCAGTGAGGAGGCAGTGGACACACAGAGCCAGCTCAGGAGTGAACTTACACATGTGCCCCTAGAGCAAGCGGCTTGCTATGGTGGGCACTCGCTGGGGTGGAGAGCCCGAGAAGAGGAGGATTGGGGCTGCTCTGGACGAAACCATTGCACAGAGCAGGTAAGTATAACATGTTTGTTATAAAAATAAAATATAAACAATCTCCTTTTTCATAGTTGTATCAAGGACATATCATATCAAGTGCAATGCAATGCCAACATGTTATACAATGACAGCAGACTTAC
This sequence comes from Glandirana rugosa, assembly GCA_018402905.1. NCBI lineage: Eukaryota > Metazoa > Chordata > Amphibia > Anura > Ranidae > Glandirana > Glandirana rugosa. The sequence continues at coordinate 536,955 of BLSH010215088.1, read as the reverse complement.
CTTACTAGAAACAAGATGTCACTGCAAATTATTTTCAAAGCTTAACCGCTTGCCGACCAGCCGCCGCAGTTTTACTGCGGCAGGTTGGCTCAGCTGTGCAAACCGGCGTCATGGTACGTCGGCCGCGCATGCGCAATTTGAGGGTGAGCTTGTGCCCGCTACACGTTCTGTGAGCGTTCCCGTGGGTCGGGCAGACTTGATGTCCGCCGGCAACCCGCGATCGCCTACTATAGAGGCAGAACGGGGATCTGTCAATGTAAACATGACGGATACCCATTCTGTCAGGGGACATGACAGTGATCTACTGTTCCCAGTGATTGGGAACAGTCATATTAGAGCTGCACGATTCTGGCCAAAATGAGAATCACAATTTTTTTGCTTAGAATAAAGATCACGATTCTCTCACTGTTCTCGCGGGGTAACATCTTACATATACAAAAAATTGAGCTAACAGCACTGATTCGTTTTTTTTTTTTTTGAAAGTGTAATTTTTACAAAAAATTGTGTTTGAAAGACCACTGCACAAATACCGTGTGACCTAAAATATATATAATGTTTGGGGGGTTCTAAGTCATTTTCTAGCAGATAATACTGGATTTTTACCAAACTCTTCTATACATGGGAGTTCAACCCTTTGATCATTTGAAACATAGTATCTTTTTACTTCTTTTATCAACAATGACCTTAGACTTGGCAGTCTGCCCAGATAGGAGAGACTCAAGTCCCTCCAACTTAGAAAAAGATTCCTGGGGAGACTTCAGGCAACTTGCATTGACTTCTATTACAGTCAAGTCACGCTGAGTCGCCCCGCACGTCATACTCTTTTTTTTTTATTACGATTAATCGTGCAGCTTTAAGTTATATCTGTCATGTCCCTGCCAGCCCAGCCCCCATACAGTTAGAACACAGTGAGGGAACACATTTAACCCCTTGATCCTACAGTTTAACCCCTTCCCTGCCAATGACATTTATACAGTAATCAGTGGCTATTTAAATCTCTGATTGCTGTATAAATGTCATTGGTCCTAAAAAGGTGTCAAAAGTGTCCGATCTGTCTGCAGCAATGTCGCAGTCCCGATAAAAATAGCAGATAACCGCCATTACTAGTAAAAAACTTCCCATCAATCAACCCAATCAATATACGCCTATTGCTATTTTTTTCCCAAAAATATGTAGAAAAATATATATTGGCCTAAACTGATGAATACATTTATTTTTTATACTTTTTTTTGGATATGTATTATAGCAAAAAAGTTCTCTGGTCAGAAAGGGGGTAAATCCTTCCGGGGCTGAAGTGGTTAACAGATACCTGACTAGTTCTGCTTTTTATGACATGAGACCAGCAACTACAGTCCTTTAAAGCAAAGCAAAGAAGGGAAAAAGTACCTTTTTTACGAAAGCAGTAGAGCAGGCCAGTCAAACTGGTGTTTTTTGCAAGGGGCCTTGTAGCTACTTCTTTGAAACCCTCAGCAGTTAAACCATTTAGGCCTCATACACACGGACGTTTTTTGACGCCGGCGTTTTCTGGCGTTTTTTGCAGCTCTCCATGTTAGTCAATGGCCCCATAAAAACGTCGGCGTTTTTGAGCTGTAGATGACGTCGGCGTTAGTGAGCTGAAAGTAGAACCCACAGCCATCGCGTTCTGAGGCTGTAACGTTTTGGCATTTTTTGACGCCGACGCCACAATACGCCACAATATGCCAACAAACGCCAACAAACGCCACCTATTATTATACTGGCGTTTTCCGGCGCCGACGTTTTTAGGTTGAAAAATAGCAGAGGGATGATTTTTTTTAAAAGACGCCTATTGACGCCGACGCTCACTAACGCTCAAAAACGCCCATGCATAACGCCGAAAAACGCCAACTTTTTTTCCTTGACGTCGGGCCCGACGTTTTGTTTATTTTTTTAGAAACGTCCGTGTGTATGAGGCCTTAAAGTCCAAAAAAATAGATACACAGTCAGTTAGACACTGAAGGTAAAGTAGAACTATGGTCAAAATGAAGAAATCAATATGTTATGCACCTATACAGTCTGTTAAACATGTCAATGATTGTTTTGCAAAAAGCAGTAAGGATGTTGACATATCTACCTTGTTTCCAGCTCTCATGTGCACTTCCTTTAGTGAGGTGACAACTTTACTTCCTGGTTTTCGAATTGCCTGTGTTGAACAGCCCCCATTTGCATCTATATCTCTCTGCAGAAATGTCCTTACATCACTGGGGAGGGGCTCCTACATCCATGGAAATCTCAGCCATTCACTCTACATACAAGTCCTGATTAGGCTCTGCCCACAATTGCCCCATGAAGCCCCACCCACTCCCACCTATGTCCCACCTTTGCCCGCCCACTGCCCTGTCTGTACAGCTAGCTCCTAGGTTTGATTTTGTTCTGCTAGTTTACAAATTAGCAGAGGAGAGCAGGCAGGGAGAAGCACACAAATTAATAGACTGATTTGTGTGCAAATTAACCTGTAATGACTGTTTTACATAGCACACACCCAGCTATTGATTGGCAGATGGGTGTGTGTTATGTAAAATAGACTGAGCACCATAGAAAGCTGGGAGGACTGTTGGGGAGAGACAAGCCACTTCACTGAAAGGAAATAACATCTGAGCTCTGCTGTGCTCTGCTCTACTCCTCCCACCATCACTAGCAGTGTATTGCAAAGAAGAAATGAATAGAGGATTACAGATCACACTTGTAGCTACATGGTAGGAAAATAATAATTTCAGTTATGTTTATTACCATGTGTAACTTTCAGGTATTTATATGAGGATTTACTAAAATATGTATGTTGTCTTTAGTTGTGCTTTAATTTACTAAAGGCAAATAAACTGTTCACTGTGCAAGGCAATTTTCCTCTAGATTAGCGAATGTGGTGAAGACTAACTTTGCAAAGAATTCCCAATCAATGGCAAATCAAGTACATAAAAAACATTTTCGTTTGCACATGATTGGATGATGGAAATTAGCAGAGCTTTACCCCATTCACCTAAGGGAAAATTCCCTTGCAATGTGAACAGCCTATTTGTCTTCAGTAAAACAACCCCACTGCACTGGCAATCTCTGTTTTTGTATCCACGCTCATGATGTTTCAGGTGTCATACTGTATTCAAGCAGTCAAATAGACACCAGAAAAGAACAAAAGTTTATATTAATTCCCACAGACCCGGTCAGACATGTCTCCTCCGTTCTCTACAATACAGAGGCCTGTGTGCATGAAACTTGTGCCAAGGGGTGTGGCTATTACTCAGCTCTGCCAAAGCAAAGCATTTAATGGGCCATAAGCACCACTTGGGCTTAGAGAAAATGATATTTTCAAGCAGTCAGTCACACATCAAAACAAGTGGGTCATAAGAGTACAAAAGAAAAAATGCTGAAGGTGGGTGTTCAGTTTTCAGAGAATGCTATGTTATTGTTAGATAGAAGTACATGCTGCCAGGCTCAGTAAAGGAAACCTGAATTAAAAATATTGTCATTGGTTGCCTGGCTGTTTCTAACTTTAAAGCAGACTTTTATCCAAAAGTGAAAGTGACGCTTATTCAACTCCCCACCCCTGCCCATATTGGGGAGCCGCTCACACTTTTGGACAGGTATCTGCTCCCACTTCCTCATTTCTCCCCTAGGCAAGAATGGCGTGCACTTAGGAAAGCTATCACATGCTTCAAGAGGCTGCAGGACCAGTCCTGCAGTGCTGCATGATCTGTCGCATATTCTGTGTGGGAAGCCGGCTCATGAAATCACAGTCTGTTACCATATACAAAATAGCGGCACCATGGACCTGCAGCAGTAAGAAGAACCAGAGGAGGGAAGACGGCACTGAAAAATACCTTATTTTTAACCACTTCCTGCCCAAGGTACGTCATTTCATGTCATGGACTTTGAGTGGGGATATCTGAATGATGCCTGCAGCTACAGACATCATCCAGATATCCTTTTTTTACGGCTGATTCTGTGCACTGTAAAACTGATCATAGCAGCAGTTCAGCTGCTTGATCGTTCTTACAGGCCGCAGGAGGGGACGTCCCCCTTCCCGCCGCCCTCCGGTGCTTCTCCTGGCTCGCCTGTGCAATTGGCGAGCAGCAGAACGGATTGGTCACCACCGGAAGTTAGCCATAGAGATTTCTGGTGACTAGATGGTTCCCAGTCATCTCTATGATCCTCGGGGGACGTCATGGCCGACTAAAGTAAACAACGCCAGTGACTCAGCTGGAAAGACCGAGACAGTTTATTATTTTTTTTATCTCTGTCTTTCCAGCCTGGAGGAGAGATGTGGGGTCTTATAGACCCCACATCTCTCCATAAAGAGGCCCTGTCACGCACTATTCCTATTACAAGGGATGTTTACATTCCTTGCAATAGGAATAAAAGTGATAAAAAGTGATAAAAAAAAGAAAGTGTAAAAAAAAGAAAAAGTAATATAAAGATAAACAATTCTAGCGCAAGACCTCCTCTGTAACTCTAAACAGGTATCCTGTAAAATAAATTTAAAATGTTGCCTATGGAGATTTTGAAGTACCACAGTTTGGCACCATTCCACGAGTTATTACAGTAAGGGTGCAGCACTATAAATAAATACATTTCATATGACAGTCCATGGTTAAACACCGCCAGTGTCCATAAGGTACAAATATTCCATTCCACGAGTGTATGCAATTTTAAAGCGTGACATGTTGGGTATCTATTTACTCAGCGTAACATCATCTTTCACATTATACAAAAAAATTGGGCTTGTTTTGTTATTTTTTCAATTCATGGAATGTTTTTTTCCAAAAAAAAAACACGTTTGAAAAATTGCTGCACAAATACCTTGTGACATAAAATGTTGCAACGACCACCATCTTATTCCCTAGGGTCTCTGCTAAAAAACATATAAAATGTTTGGGGGTTCTCAGAAATTTTCTAGCAAACAAATGGTGATTTTTACATATAGGATCGAAGTGCTATAATTGGCCCGGGTGGGAATTGGTTAAAAGTCAGCAGCTACAGTATTTGTAGCTGCTGACTTTTAGTTTAAAAAAGACAGAAGTTCCTCCAGAACTTGCACACAAGCAGTAAAATCAGAATTCCTAATTGCATTACTTGACCTGAATAAATGCCTAAGATAGCTACTGGATCAGCTTTACAGTCAATGACCTTCTAGTCAGCAATGACAGCTTACACATTTTCCCCAGTACAGGTGGCCTTTGAAGGTACCTACTGGTCATAGGTGTGTGCAGCCTATTGCATTAGGGTGTGCACCACAAAGCGCAAACCAACATGAGTGTGTGTGTATGTATGTCAGAAGGGCAGAGGACGGTGTCAGTAGGGCAGAGATAGGTGTCAGTAGTTTATTTTTAATTTATTTTATTTGTTTTTTTACAATTTTGTTTTTTTTTTATTTTTTACAATATTATATTTTATTATTTTAGGAGCCCTGCTGGGGGGCTGAGGTGAAATATCAGGGGTCTAAACAAACCCCCGATGTCTCACTTTTGAGACAGAGAAAGAGACTGGGGACAGGGATTCTCCAGTCCCTTTCTCTGCAGCCAGGTAGCAGGGAGAATCTGCACAGTACAGGGTGTTTAGAGTGTGCCCGGGCACACCTTCCACCCTATGTGCACACGCCTATGCTACTGGTTCATGGGCAGGAATACCATAGTGGATTCTTAGACATTGTTACACTGAGGCAAATGTATTACAAAAAAAAAAAACGCAATATGCAGCTGATGTGCATACTAACAAACTATCATCCACATGAAGCAAAGGATTTTACTGTCTTATTAACAGCTCCACTTACACTCCAGATTTCATAAATCAGACCCAATCATGTTATTGCACAAAACACTCAATTAGACCAGCTTGACTGGCTAGAGGAGACTTGGCTTGACTTTGTCTCCATTTTTAGGAATATACAGTGCATGTGATTATTTGTTTGTCATTAGCTCAAACATGTGCACTGATGAAATGAACACACATAACGGAAGTGTGCACAAGTCCTCGTCCAGCCTCATACAGCATAAATGCCGCTCTGCCTGCTGATAAGAGATTTCCACGAGCTTTGGGACATTAGGATTCTGCGAGAAGTCGCTGTATTTGTCTTCATTCTGTCTGACTGTCCTCGTGTGTTATTATTAGGGGCTGTCAAGCAGCTGCGTGCTAGAGAAAAAATGGCCTCACTTGGCTGTGAAGTTGAATGCAAACAGGCACTAGCAGACATTAACCCTGTTCTGCAATGAGGAACAGGAGTACAAACGTATTGATAATATCCTCATTGGGGTGCATTTGCCACACAGCCTGCTTGTGTATGCTTAGAGGGCACATCCTTACCTACATGCATTATGTAATAAGGACAGGTACAAGGCTCATGGTCAAGGGTCATTTCCATGTTTCTTAGATGCTCGTTTATTTTTACTTTTAATGATGAGGTTTGAATGAGAAGAAACATTCACACTGCCAGAGGGCTAATTTTAACAGTATAGACAAAAAATAAACATCTAAGTGGCTATTTTTTTAAACCTACTGAAATTTGGTAATGAATGTTGTGAAAAAGCAGGTTCAAAACAGGTGAAAAGTTGGAGGTCTATAGTAAAGTTCCAGGGTGTTTTATTAAATCAGTAAGCCCGTGTGCAAGAGCATATGTTGGGCCCCAATTTTTTAGTCTGTTCCCCAGTATAATCCCCACCCCCACAAGACCAGTCTGTCCCCCAGTATAATCCCCTCAGGTCAGTCTGTCCCCCAGTATAATCCCCACCCCCACAAGGCCAGTCTATTCTCCAGTATAATCCCCTCAGGTCAGTCTGTCCCCCAGTATAATCCCCACCCCCACAAGGCCAGTCTGTTCCCCAGTATAATCCCCTCAGGTCAGTCTGTCCCCCAGTATAATCCCCACCCCCACAAGGCCAGTCTATTCTCCAGTATAATCCCCTCAGGTCAGTCTGTCCCCCAGTATAATCCCCACCCCCACAAGGCCAGTCTATTCTCCAGTATAATCCCCTCAGGTCAGTCTGTCCCCCAGTATAATCCCCACCCCCACAAGGCCAGTCCTAATATGACCCCCTGTCTGACTGGACTCC
>BLSH010215088.1:512131-525264 GCA_018402905.1 Glandirana rugosa | reverse complement strand
GGGACTCTCTATTTTCACACTGGTCGGAATATTTAACAAGATTGAATTCTAATGCTAAAAACCCATTCAATCCCACCTATCATCAGCTAGCTTTCAAAACAGCAGGAAGTGTATGAAGGGGTTTCCTTCTGGAATAATGCTGTGATCTGTGAGGTGGGACTTGGGAGGTTTGGACTCTTCCTGTAGGTGTGACTAGGCGGTGCTGAATGCTAATTAGGATGTATTCCATTTCCATCCCAGCCACCATCAGAGCTTTGAAGGAAGTTACATGATTTGCAGAGTCTGAAAGACTACAGAGGGGAGTGTTATAGAGTCTAGCTGCTGTAGGGAGAGGCTGTGGAAGGGACAGAGTCTATCAGCAGAATATATAGAGTGTCACATGACACAAAGCCACAACTAAACCCAGAATATCAGGGGATCTGCAGACAACAGAGCAACATGATATGGAGGTATGATCTATGCTGGGATTGATCATTCCATTCAGTTCTAGTGAAAATAAAGTTGGAGTTCAGCTTTAACATCCTTCCTGGGGTGGGTGGATAAATAAACAGAAAGAGAAGGACTGAAATGCTTTTTCAATATGCTTTTCAGAAGAAAATGCTGCTTTAGGCTCCCAGCACAGATCACATGACCTGGCTTTTTGGTTAACAGACCAAGTAAAAGTTTCAATTTAGGTCCACCTTAAAGAATGCTGCTAAGCACTCTAACCAATTAAACAGATCACATAACATAAGCATAATGCAATTTTTTGAAAAGCAATAATCCTTTCTGTCAAAAGAATACATGCAAAATATTGGGAGCTCCTTCTCCTCTTGAGCATGGTATAGATGCCAAGTTGGTGACCAGGGCTTGAACAATCATAGAATACCTCCCATTTACTCCCAGTATACAATGTTGTGTCTTATTGGTCTTATTTCACATCTACCAGCCAGGGTCTGTTTCTAGTATGTCTGTTGTGTTGAAATATGGATTCAATAGATTGTCTGCAGTCTTTACTGATGTAAAATACCCACAATGCTATAAGCAAGATATTATGTCATTTTTGCCCAGACTTTAGGCCACAAGCAAGATAAGGAAAAGTGTCCCTTTACTCATGGCAAGTGGTGCTTATTTTTACCCCAAATTACAGTCATTTGGTAATGCTAGCATGTGTACCTCTGATTAAAGTAAAGTGTAAACTGTAATTATATGTCTATTTTACCATTTCACATTTTTAGTATTAAACATATAATTGAATTACCATATCAGTGGAGTCATTAAAAATCAGTGGAGTTCTTAAAATATGCAATATTTTATTCGCTATAGAATTTGTGCTTCCTCTTTGAAAATGTTATTCTTCTATTAATTCTTATAAAATCAAATGATATCATATAAACCCTATCTGAATTATTTTACTAAAGCATTGTGTATTATAAACACATACAAATTTCCTTTCTTTGTTCATTAAATACTGTTTCTATATTTTTTTTATTTTTTTTTTGCATTTCAGTACTGCTGCTGGATTACATTTGTGCATTTTTTTAGCAGGCCTCTGTCTGCATGTACCCACTCCAGTGTTAGCTCCAAATCATTGCTCAGGACTGGCTTTCTAGTGTTAGTGGTGGACGACGATTCCATGCATGTACACCATTGGTTAGAGGTTGACCGATATGGGTTTTTCTCTGGCCGATGCCAATATTTAGAAATCGGGGCGGCCGATGGGCAATAAATGATGCAGATTTTTTTTGAAGCGATATGTTAGGCCGATTTTTTTTTTTTTTTTTTTCCCCTTCACCTCATAAAATCTAACAGTTAAGTAATAAGAAGTGATACAGAAAATTGCTTAACCTCCCTGGAGGTATGATTATTTCAGATTTTTGGTGCTGAAAGCGGTCCGATTATTTTGCATGGAAATTTGGCGTTTTATATTGTAGGCCTGTAATTCTTAGCAATAACTCACTTAAATCTGTCCAAACAAGAGTCTAATAGACATCCCGGGTATGAAAAAGTTTGAAACATGAAATCATAAATTATAATATAATAAATAGCTATAAATAATTATCAGAAATAATAACATAATAGTAATAAAATGTATTCAATAATGTAATCAAATCAAAAACACTTAAATTTGCTCAGTTGCATAATTGTCGCTGTCGTCACTTTCAGTTTCTGATGATAAATTTCCCCAAAAATCAGTATCACTCAATTCTGCAAATGATTCTTATTTACTATCGCGCTGATCAAAAAACACTTTTGACGTAAAGGGACATTTTTTGGTTGCTATGGACATTCTCATGTTTCCAGGCAGAAAGAATGACATATATGATATAAAAGTTCATGCAGGGCTCTGGGCAAACCACTAGGGACAAAGGGGATGTGAAATGATTTCATACAGCAATGTAATCTGTAAGATCACTGTGTACTGTATGTGCTGTGTGTTTCACTTTTTGAATTTCCCGCCGGTCTCCGTCCCCGTGCGACGCGACGCTCACAGGGAACGGAGCCCGGCACACAGAGGCATCGGGCAGAGGACAGACACGCTGACACCACGGGAGGACATCGCTGGATCCAGGGGACAAGGTGAGTAACCCAGCCTGGATCCAGCAATGCAATCCCGAGTGTGGCTCAGGGTTACCGCTAATGGTACTGAAATTCCACCCCGAGCCACACTCGGGAATACCGCCAGGGAGGTTAAATTAAACATTTATTAAACAACACAACAAGCCTCCAATAAGTGCACCTGTATGTAACAGGTATCTTAAATATTAAATACACAAAAACAATTAATCAAAACTTTTGAATGACAAAAAAATGGGCTAACTTTACTGTTTAGTTTTTTTTTGTAATTCATTAAAGTGCATTTTAAAAAAAAAATGCGCGTTTGAAAGACCGCTGTGCAAACACTGTGTGACATAAAATATTGCAACAACCGCCATTTTTATTCTCTAGGGTTTCTGCTAAAAAAATATATAATGTTTGGGGGTTCTACGTGATTTTCTAGCAGAAAATACAGATTTAGTCTTTAAATGGTTAAACTGAGCTCATCGACACACTGGAGTCCCTTCCTTTGAGTATAAACATTGAATATCTTTGGTTCTTTTATCAGCGATGTTCTCTGACTTGGCAGGCTGCCCAGATTTTTGTCTTTCTTGTTCTAATAGGAGCGTCTCAAGTCATTCTGACTTAGAAAAAGGTTCCTGTACTACTTTTGGGGCGACTTCAGGCAACTTGTATTGATTTATATTACAGAAGTCGTTGCGCTGTGCGGGGTCGCGTGATTTGCCCGCAAGTCGGATTGCCCTGTGTGAAACGGCCTTTAGCGCATAAATTAAGCAGCGTAATTTGCAGCACAATCGGCCAATGCCGATTAATTAAAAAATGCCAAAAATCAACCCGATATATCGGCGGCCAATATATCAGTCTACCTCTACCATTGATAGATAGTTGTCACTCCAAAACAGGAAGTGCCTGAACAGGGCAGGATTACTAGATATTGTTTGAATGAAAGCTATTCATTTAAAAACACTGAAAAGTTTTGAACTTATACTTATATGAAAATGTAGTGACAGTGATCAGATCTGCTTTACCATTAGTATGCAATTATACTAGAAAAGTTTTGCTCTCTCTCTGTTTGCATACTTTAAAGCCAGGGGTCTGCAAACTGGGGCCTGGGGGCCAGATACGGCCCTTGGGCCACTATTCATCCCACTATTATGAGACACTATTTTGCCCTTTGACACCAAAAATGGGGCAAAATTCTTGCCACTGACATAAATAATGGGGCACTATTTCTCCCATTGACACCAACAATGGGGTACTATTTCTCCCCCTAATACCAAAGATGGGGCACTGTTTAATCCCACTGATGGCAGAAAATGTTTCCTTTCCCACTGGCACAATCCGGCCCCCCTAAAGTCTGTAAACTGGCCCTTTGTTTAGTTTGAAGACCCCGGCTTTAAAGCATGCAAATGACTTCTACATTGGTAGAAAGCAAAACAGACATAACCTGGAAATGTGTAAGGGCTCATTCTCACATTAGGTTGGAAGGCAGTAACTCCCCCCCTGCCCCCATTTGAGGCATGCTCCCCCTCCCAATTGCTACCCTCTCTATCGGCAGAGGCAGCGTCTGAGGGTGTACACATGCTGCGGCTGTGACGCTTTATGGCAAAAATTGTAACCAATTTTATCATGACTTCCCCATTGTGTGGGGATTAAGGTGTTAAAGCAGGCAATGAGAAGGTGATACAACGCCTTCTCACCGCATGTTAAATGCTCTCTGAAGAGCGATCTGAACATGGATTGATCTTCAGAGAGCACCACTAGTGTGAACAAGTCCAAGTGAAACATTTCTGTATAAATATTTTGCCGGATGACCTGCCCAAGAGAAAAAAAGGCACAATTTTAATTTTATGGCGCGAGCGCAGAAACTTGAAGCAGCCAATCAGCAATCATCTTTTTACTGAGTGTTGTAAATGTTCCTGTTTATTACTAGAGACTTCCGAGACAATAAAAATCTCATTATCTGAATATTATACTTCTATTTTATTTATTGGAGAGCAAAATTTAAAATGCAGAAACAGCTCAAATCAGCGTTTATACTCCAATTTTCATTGGACATATCATCAGCCATGGTCCTTCAAGCTCAGAAATGACAGCTCAGCAGCAGTATTTCTAGATATTTAGAAATGATTTTAGCATGTTGGCAGCTATGCCTTGCTAAATATGTTTCTAGGTGCTGTGTACTACCAAGACCAGCAGTTTTAGATTGTGAGCTTTCAAGGTCTTGTTATTGTGTTGCGATTTGATAGCTGAAACCTCCATTTGCATGTAAATTGTTTGTGCCTTGTCCCAGTAAGTAGCATCTATCTAGATCAATTACATCTTTGCCATACGTTCCGAGCAGCAGAGACGTCTACATATTTTTTGAAATATTCACTTCTACTATTAATAGGTAGTCTGCATCCTGACTATATTATTTCTCCATGTCCACTCTTTTCATTCCTACAGCTCAACCATTAACCCTCCCCTTTACTTTTTTTTTCGGGGGAGGCGAGGTGTTTTTTTTATAATTCATGCAGCTATTCTCTTTTCCTCTCTGCATCCTTAATTTTTCTTGTATCCACCCCCCTTCTTTACACAAACACAACCATGCTAATGTGGCTGGGCTGACAGACAGGATGCTCTGCGCACTGAATATCATTTAGATAATTAAAAATGACAGCTGAATCTTGCCCGCTGCCGACCCCTGGACCCTCCCCCCTTCCCTCTCTCTCTTCCTCGGGAGGCCAGAACCTGACTGATTGCTGTCAGTCAGAAGCTGGGGTGCTGGCGAAGGGAGGGGAGAGGATGTCCGCCAGCAGTGAACTCTGACCCTTGCCGTGGATCTGAAATAGATAATGACCTTAAAATGCTATTAGACTTTAAAAGCAGGCAGCGTCTGTGTGTGCAGGTCTCCCCGCTCCTCCCTAGGGGGATCACATGGATCACCTCCCCTCTGCTGCTTGCTCACAGGTGAAGGGGCCTCGAACACTTAGAAGGAAAATTTTGGTCTCATTTCCATGAGTGCGGATTTTGTCTGTAGTTGGTAACCCATTCATTACAGCATATGCAAAGAAGCTCAGGAAATAGGTACATCAGCTTGATCTAATTCAACAATGCTGCTAAGTAGTGAACATCACAAAACAATGCCTAATGCAGCCCAAGAGCTGTGATGGAGCCTTCTCGGGTGGCACATTCATTTTCCTTACTTAAATATTGGCAAATTTGGGCATTCTTTTATAGCCTTGTGTTGTCTAGACTACAACGTTGGTGAATGGTAGAGCACTGGGAGAAAACAAGGTCCTCCTGGTATTGTATCCATAGGTCATTGTCTAATAACCGTTTCCTCAAGCTGAAATCACTGAAGCAATTGCTTCATTATTCAACCTGCCAACAAGTAGTAACAGGTCATCTAGATTTTTACACGTTTTCTTATGATAAGCTTATCCCGATTCAAGCAAGCTTAATCAATAGAAAAGTGGAAGGAGCAAACGTGGAAAATTTTAAATTCAGACCCCTCAATGCGACCCACTCCATAAAGTAGAGAATGTCCATTTAAATCATCTGGCAGTTAAAAAGACTTTCTACAAGACCTCTACTCTTGATGGTAGGCCAGCAGAAAAAAGGCCAAGTGGTCCATCTATTATGCCCCCTTTTTTAGTGGAACTTTACACATAACAACTTGATAAAAAATAATGTTCTTTAGCATGGAACATAAATGCCACATTAACCAGTTCGGATCCGCGCTATAGCCGAAAGACGGCTACAGCGCGGCTCTAAAATGCCCAGAGGATGTCCATGGACGTCCTGCCTTGTGCACGCTCCCCGCGCGCACTCGGGCCTACTCTCGCGGCAGCCGCACACTGCGTGGGCGTGCCCGTGGCTCTGGCGGACTCGATGTCCACCCGAGACCCGCCGATCACCTATAGCAGCTGCAGAATGGGGAACCACCGATGTAAACACAGTGGTTCTTCGTTCTGTGAAGGGGACATAGCAGATCTACCTATCCCTGTCACTGGGATCAGTTAGATCTGTTATGCCCCAGGCCAGCCCCCCCCCCCCCCACAGATAGAACATGCCCAGGGAGCACAGTTAACCCCTTCACTGCCCCCTAAGTGTTAACCCCTTCACTGCCAATACAGTAATCAGTGGACATTTACATTTTTGATCGTTGTATAAATGTCATTGGTCCCAAAAATGTGTCAAAAATGTCCGACATGTCCACTGCAATATCGCAGTCCCGATAAAAATCGCAGATCGCCGCCATTACTAGTAAAAAAAAAAATACTTTTGTGCAAACCAATCAAAACACGCCGATTGCATTTTTCTTTACCAAAAATATGCAGAATAATATATATTGGCCAAAACTGATGAATAATTTTCTTTTTTATATATTTTTTTTTATATTTATTATAGCAAAAAAGTAAAACATATTGTTCTTTTTTCAAAATCGTCGCTCTTTGTTTATAGCGCAAAAAATAAAAACCACAGAGGTGATCAAATACCACCAAAAGAAAGCTCTATATGTGGGAAAAAAATGATAAACATTTTGTGTGGGTACAACGTTGCACGACCGTGCTATTGTCATTTAAAATGAGACAGCGCTGAAAGCCTAAAATTGGTCTGGGCAGGAGGGGGGTTTGAGTGCCCAGTAAGGAAGTGGTTAATAATTGCGCTACCAATATCGGTGTGCTGTAAATTGCCTCTAGCATTGCTCCTGTTTCTTCTTGCTGGAGGCTGCCATTTTGCTAAAGTCCAGATCCCCTAAACAGTAGTAAATCATATAGCGGAACTAAACCTATCAATTTAACAGTTTCAAAAAACAGTTACATTCCTGGAATGCCGAGATTGTTAACTGTCACATTTGCTTATATCCTCAATCAAACTGTCAAACCATCAAATGGCTGTTGTCATAGCTGATCACATGCACAGCACCATGACAGGTGCAGATCAAACAGAAGCAGCTTCCTGAGCTGTAAAGGTTAGGAGGGCTTAAAGCGGAGGTCTGCCGCCTGCCGCCGCTCCTTTAAAACACATACAGTAGCCGCTGACTTTTAACTGTAGGACACTTACCTGTCCTGGAGTCCAGCGATGTCGGCACCGCCTACAGATCTTCAGATCAGTGGACGAGTGCGGCTGACGCCATTGAGACTAAGGGAACCCAGACGTGTAGCCGTTTGGCTTCACGGCCAGGCCCCTACTGCGCATGCACGAGCCGCCACTGCGCTTTCTCATTGGTGGTGGAGGAGGAGGTAACCCGGCTGCTGACAGCCGTGGCCACGGCCCTGAGCTCCCAGATGTGTGGAAAAGGACACCTGTCGAAAGGTGCCAAATGTGGCACCTGAGAAGGGGAGGAATCCAACCAGCGAAAGTTCCACTTTTGGGTGGAACTCTGCTTTAATTCCACTTTACAGTGGAACTTCACTCTCCCAATCAACATTGATTATTTTTAATCCTCATGCGGATAGCATTTGTAAATAGATAGGAAAGTATATCATAATTACTTGTTTTAGTTTTTTTTTACATTTCTTCAGTTACTTCCTTGTTTCTTGCCTAGGCAAATGATGTCATGTATCCCAGGAGCCTTCAGAAGGGTCAACAATTAGGTTACTTTTTAAGTAACCCAGTAGTCTTCAGGAGGGGAGGGGAGGGGAGGGGAGGAGGGGTTTTCTCAGCTAAGCACATTCTCCTGCATGCATGTTTGAGCTAAGGGAAAATGGATTCCAGGAAGTAAATGCTACATGAATCATTTGCCCTTACTCAAGATGGCCATGGCTAGGAATGCTAGGAGGTTGAGTTTCAATGTGATTGAACAAAAGAAAGCATATAGACATGGATTGATGGGAAAGTTTGCTTTGAAGATTAAAAAAGAATGAAATAGTGTTTTGGTTTGTGGTGCTCAGGTGCAGTGAAGATCCGCTTTAAGGCTGCCAGCAGATCGGCACTACTAGTATAGGCACTTATTTTTAACGTTTTACATAGCTCTACCTGCAAAAGAAGCCAGCCTGAAGTGATCTAGCAGGGCTTCATTTTCTGACTAATTTAATGTAATTTATTTTAGTTTTCTATCTTTTCTTGTCTCATTATAGATCTATATTTGTCCCAAGCATGTTTACTGTTGACTGACTCACTACCTCTGCTGGATGTCTATTCCAAGCATCAATAGTAGGTGAGGTGGGGAGGTAAAATGCCAATTTACTCAAAGGATGATGCTTGCCTGGTCTGGGTTTAGTTGAGGTCACTATTGGTGTTAGAATGGTTTTTGACTACCGTTGCCTAATTTGTCCCAGAATTTATAACTATGCCATGCATAAGGCATGGATTATTGTTTGCCTACAAAAAAATCAAAGGTACCTAGCTATTCACACTTATGCTTGGTATAAAGTTGAACAAGAAAAATAATATTTAAAATGCAACTACAGCCATGTCTTATTATACATAACACTGTGAAGGGCTAGGGTTGCCACCTGTCTAGGATTCACCCGGGCAGTCCGGGTTTTGAATCATGTTACATCATGCACCTGATGTAAGAGGGACTCTGATAGGGCACCTGATGTAAGAAGGGACACTGATGGGGGCACCTGATGTAAGGGGGGAGTTTGATGGGGACACTACCCCAAGGGGGACTCTGACGGGTACACCAGTTGTAAGGGGGACTCTGATAGGGACACCAGATGTAAGGGAGACTCTGATGGAGACACCAGATGTAAGGGGGACTCTGACAGGGACACCTAGTGTTTTCATTTATTTTGCAGACTACAAAAAAAATTGTGGTGTGCCACTAAAGTGTTCGGGTTTGGCTTTAAGAAAAGGTGACAACCCTAGCTAGAACCTCTGTTGAGTTTGTATTGTTGTCTGTGTTTACACTGCAGAGACCTAACCTGTCTGTCATGCTGTCCATTGTGAATGGAAAAAAATCCACATTTTGGTAACGGGAACAGCAGAGGGGTTAGCTTCTAAAAGGGATACCTGTTTTAGTGATAATGGACAATACTGAGAAGATTTTTCCTCTTCTCCCTGTCTGGAATATTTTCCCCTCATGTTCTGTCTGATTACATGCCAGGAGAAAAGTGGAAATCTCTCCGACATGCACATAAATTTTAGACCAAGTTTACACTATGACACAACTTTTTTCATCTCCGTGTATCACCTGTGGCTAGTTAATTCACTAGGTATATGTAATGGTTTACGACCATTTTAAATGGCATCCAAATGCACTACATAATGCACCTTTGCTGCAGCATGCTGCAATGCATGGCCCACTGCAGTTCAGGTGCGTTGCCTTAATGCATTGCTGAAAATGGGTCAAATGCAGATTTGGCTGAGCTGGGATGCATGGCAGCCTGTTCATTTTGAATGGGCTGCCAGCACATCCAAGCTCAAACAAAACTGCACCTGACCCTTTTGAAAACCTCGGTTGGGATTGTATTATGTATGCGACCCCCCCCTACAGGGGACTACCACAAGTGATATCTGTGTGGGACTCGGACAGAAAAAAGGCAGCATTTAACATCTAAGGCTGACCGTAGTTGGTTTGAATCTTGGACGGTTCAGCAGGAACTAGCTGCAATTCGAACGTGTATGGGCAGGCTGAATGTACCAAGTTGATCAATCGATCCTGATGGATTTTACTCTCCTGACGTGATTATCTCTAGTGGCTACTATAGCTGCTAGCAATAATCACTGTCTTCTCCCGGCGGGAACAGGCCTTACCTACTTTATTTAGAACTAAAAAAGTGGATTTGATCAAAATGAAGGATGCATGTTCAAGTCAAAAAATGCCAGTTACGCGCAACAATAGAAATGACATACCCATGGCTAGCATGGTAGGACATAGGGTACATCTGGCATATATGAACATAATGATATTGCATTGAAGACAAAGTGTTTTCTAGTGACAAAAAGGTTTCCAGTCATTTTCCAGCTGCAAAGGCCAATAAAACCTGCATTGGCTGGCGGTATTGTGGTTATGAATGTGACAGCTGTCTGTAGATACACAGGGTGTTAGTTACCTGTAATCGGGTAGAAGGAGCTAACTGGCACAGTTCTGCTAATGAATAAGAAAGCAAACATCTTTAGTGCCAAGGGATTGACTGCCAAACACTTTGCTGCCAAGCACTTAACAAATTCAGTATCAAACCACTGTGAACATTGTTGTCTGAACAGTCCACGAAATAAGAATAACTGCGTATTTACTTACATGATGCTTCTGGATTATTTGTGTATGTGGGGTTGTGAGTGTTTCATAAAGCTACACATGAGTTTACACTGGAATAAAATAGATCACTATGAGCAACTAACTTTTCCCAGATGATATTAATGAGCCCCTATATCATTCTACCATAACAGGTAGTATGGTAGTTATATAGTAAATGGTTGGCAGGATATAGAATAACAGCAGTAAGTCCACTCTTTCACCACTGTTCAATACTGTTTTTACACTTTTATCTGGAGTTTAGGGGGTAAACTGTCTATGTTATTCTGTTATTGATCCTGGCAGTGCTGTCTGTCACTGCAATGGACGTGCAGAGGTGATAGTGCCATACGTGACATGGCGCTGTTTCCATAGAGCTGCACTGATGACCCAAATAGTTAAAGACAAGTATTTAACTCCTGACCTTGAGTGAGCAGCTGCTCCCCCAGGGAAGCCTACACTGGCTCCTTCATCCAGAAGGCTGCTGGAAGGAGGGAGAGTGCCACTGTGTTATTAATGAACAGTACACCACTATTCTCAATGGAGAGACCAAGATGTGGAAGAAGTTGGGAAGAACCAGACTTATAAATGGCCCTTAATCAAAGACCGTAGTCAAAGAAGCTGACAGTCGCAGCAGGCCTTTGGTAACATTTGTGCTGACATTACAGAAACAAAGTAGGAGATCTCTAAGCTGACTTTTCATCATAAACTATCCATAGACTATCCAAGTAGTATGCATGGTCTTCTGAGTTACCGGTCATCCCATTTAAATGTCACATTCTATTATGAAACGCATAAATGTTTACATTATAAAACAAGACTTACAGTCCATATCTGAACATACCATCCAAGGCAATTGATTAACATTGTCATTATCCAAGTCAGTAATTGACTAAAGCATACTAACTGATAACCATTTCATAATTATGAGAGACAGGCATCTTAAGAATTCAGCTCAGGACTGCTGGAATAATTCACAGACATAACAAGACTTGTTTATTCATTGTGCTTCTTCTTTTAGCAGGACTGTAGGATGATTATAGGTCTCAGTTGCATAGAATATGTGTTACTGATAAACCAAATGAAGCTTTAGTGCAGCCTTTCTCAACCTTTCAAACACAGAGGAGCCCTTGAAATAACTTTTCATTCTCAGGGAACCCCTGCTAAAAATTACTATATCTACAACTCATGATGGTTAGCAGTGGCAGCCCATCCATATATGGCGCAGGGGCACCGCCCCCCTAATCCATGCGCCTGGCCGCTAATCTACATGCAGGTCACCGGACACATGGATTTCAATGGGTTTTTATTTTAGAAGCACATGATTAGAGCCTGATGCTCTAATTGGCTTAAAAAAGGGTGGGCTCGGGGAGCAGAGCACTGCACCCTTAGCCCACCCAGTTGTGTGACAATAGCGAATTAATATTTGCTATTGTCTTCCTGATTCTCCTAACAGCCAATCAGAAAGCGGGTCGCGGGTCCTGCTGAGACCCGATTTGCTGAGAGAAGAAGCACTCGTATTGAAGGAGAAGGGGTAGAGGAGGAGGAGACGCAGGGCAAGCCGAGGTGGAGGAGACACCGTGTGAAGCTGTCGCCCACCTCCCAGAGGAAGCGCTGCCCGTGACCTAGATGGGGTAAGTGCGGGGCTGGTGACCGACCGACCAACCTCCCCCAAAAATTTAGCACTAGCTGTCACTGATGGTCAGTGTGATGGTCAGTGGGAAGAATGCTCCTTAACCTTTACAGGACCGCGCTATAGCCGAAAGACGGCTACAGCGCGGATCCCAATTTCCGGGAGGACGTCCATGGACGTCCGCCCCTTCGCGCGCTCCCCGCCTGCAATCGCGGGCGCGCGCGAGGTAAAAACTGTGCTCGCTGTGTCCCCTGGACACAGCCAATGACAGATCGAGGTAAACAGCCAGCAACAGCGGCTGTTTACCATACGATCGGCGGGACCAACGAAAGCTGATCTCAAATGTAAACATATGAGATCATCTTTCGTTGCCTGCCTTCTCTCCTCACACAGACACCGCTGTGTGAGGAGAGAGAGAGAGAGAGAGAGATCTGAGCCGTCATCTGACTTACAGTGAGTGAATTTACAACACTGCAAATAATCCACCGTGACTGTCCACCGTGATACCCCGTCAAAATAAACGTCACAACATTTAAGTGAGTGACATTCAGTCTACTGCCGAGTCTAGAGAGAGAGAGAGAGAGAGAGGAGTGTGTCGCCACAGACACACTCCTCTCTTCCGTCCGTTGCTTTCTACTAGAGTATACAAATGTAAACTCTAGTCGAAAGCAACCAGGGCGGCTAGCATACCATTTGTCGGCGACAACGACCGACAAATGGAGCTAGACAGTAACCGACACAGGTCCCCTGTGTCGCTCGTGTCAAAAATGGAGCGCGCGCGGGCGCTAA
>BLSH010215088.1:490344-502952 GCA_018402905.1 Glandirana rugosa | reverse complement strand
GTCTGTTTAGAATGTGAAAAACACCTGGTCACTGTGGTTATGTCACTAGTCACGATTTTTTTTACGTAACTGTGACATATTTACTGTGACCGTCTGTCCCCCAATTGACACAAGGGACCGTCACAAAAGAATGACACACCCCCTGCCTACGTGAACTCCTTCCCTCTGTAGACACAAGGACTAATCGACACAAGGACAGACTGTCTTCCTGCTAGACGGAACAAATGTATCTGCCTGGCGGGAAGAAAAGCCCTTAAGCGCAAAATCATGTACCTGTATATGATTCTTGTGCACAGCTCCGGGGCACACACACCACCGGAGCCGCGCTCCTGCTGTGATTGGACACAGCGGGAGCCAATCAGCAGGTCCAGCAGCCACGATGGCCGCCGGCTACCTGCGATCGCTTGCTGGAGAGAAAGAAGGGCGGTCCGTCTATGTAAACAAGGCAGATCGTCCTTCTGTCAGACAGGAACACAGCTAATCAGGAACACAGATGTCTCCCTTCCTCAAGTGCATCCGTCCCCCACACAGTAAGAAAACACTGCCAGGGAACACAGTTAACCCCCTGTCTGCCAGTGTCATTTATACAGTGTCAATGCATTTTTTTTAGCACTGATCACTGTATTGGTGTCACTGGTCCACAAAAAGTGTAAGATTTGTCTGCCGCAATGTCGCAGTCCCGCTAAAAATTGCTGATCGCCGCCATTACTAGTAAAACGATTAAAAAAAAAATTAAAAGTCCCTAAAAATATCCCATAGTTTGTAGACGCTATAATTTTTGTGCAAACCAAAGAATATATGCTCTTTGGGATTTTTTTTTTTACCAAAAATATGTAGCAGAATACAAATTGGCCTAAATTGATGAAGAAATTCAATTTTTTTAATATTTGTATTGAGAATGTTTTATAGCAGAAAGTAAAAAATATTATTTTTTTTTTCAGAACAGCAGAATGCAGAGGTGATCAAATACCACCAAAAGAAAGCTCTATTTGTGGGAAAAATGACATCAATTTTATTTGAGTACAGTGTTGCACGACTGTGCAATTGTCAGTTAAAGCAATGCAGTGCAGTATCGCAAAAAATGGCCTGGTCAGCAAGTGGGTAAAACCTTCCTGAGCTGAAGTGGTTAATGAATCACTAAAATGATTGTTTAAATGCATCTAGCATAAGTACCTGGAGTCTAACTTGATAGCAGCATCTTGTAATCCCCTACACAGCAGAGCTCACACTGGTTACATATGATTGGCCAGTACTAGACCAATCAGGTGAGCTTCAAACAAGCTGACAGGAGGAGAGAGCACAGTAAATGAATGGTCTTGTAAGACTGAATCTGCTCATGCCCTGTCCAATCAACTAACTGGGGGAAGGGTGGTGTCAGCGTTATATTCCTTAACATGGTTCTAAACTCTTACACATTCCCAAAGAATTGACTAGCCTCAGGTGATACACAGAAGTGAAACAAATCCTCCTATATAAGATGTGCCTGTTTATCTGCAGCCCTCTCCTATTTACAGCCATTCAGAGATTCTGTTTTCAGAACTTCTGATCCTCAGGGGACAGGGATCTGATATCACACACTAGACAGCATACAACAGGGAGCTGAGTGTAACCTGAGACCTGAGTGGAGTGAAAGGACACATTCCCCCTCTACACAGTTTCATAGGGAAACATAGGCAGCTGAGACTGTCAATAACAGGCTGCGTGCTAGAGCTTTCCTACCCTGTTCCCCTGGATCCCTTGGAATCGGCATAACCTGTTAGAAATCACTCATGCAGTTAGCAGAGGAAGGAGACAGCAGACAGATATTATTATTATTATTATACAGGATTTATATAGCGCCAACAGTTTGCGCAGCGCTTTACAACATGGGGGCAGACAGTACAATTACAATACTAAGTGCTTTGTATTGAGGCAAATACACAATAAAAAAGGATATGCTTTGTTCAGTTTTCATTTCAGAGGTTTTTTCTCACCAAAACAGGTTGGCTTTAAAAATAAATGTATATGGCTTAAAGTAATACTGAAACACATTGGAAGCAATTATGATCTCTACAGTGTAAAGTTGAAGATTCACTTCCAAAGTAAATAGAAATCGTGTCTGTAAAAGGAATTCTGAAACACTTTAGGCTGTAATATATATTTTTTAACTTTAATTCCTCCCAGAAACAACTACAAGAGAATAGAGACTAAAGAAGCACCAACATATGGAGTAGATCTCCTGGAAATGTATATACAAAGCCAAGGTAGAGTGGCCTGAAGGTGGGTTTGCTAAATGTGCCTATATTGCACATAGTCCTGTATAGTACTGTGTGCACTGTGCCCATGTCATGTCATCAGCTCAGCGATAGGGTCACGCTATTAGCCAATTTGTGTTCTTTGATACTCTACTTCACAAACAGGTCTCCCTGCTCTGACCGCGTGTGGATTTAATAGCCGTGCAACACGGAAAAATTAAGTAATTTTAATTATGCCTCCAAGTTATTTACTGCAATTAAGACCATTTATCATATGCAAATTAGTGCAAACGGGTCTCATTAGTTAGTAAATTACTCAATATGAGCCGAACAATGTAGCACTCCAGTTTGTAATGAAAAATCCCTGTAGAGGCGAGCAGGATCAATTAAGCTAATTTGCATATGCAAATATATTCACTTTTGCCATTTTTCTATCTTTAGTTCGGTGATTTGGGATGATTTTCCCTTCCAGGTGCTATTTTGTTCAGCAAATCAGCCCCCGCTGTGAGGATCTGGCGGAGACCTGCCGGGTCCAGCGCAGGAGAGGTGTATGTGATGCCGGAAGCATGCAGGCTTTGGGAGACTCCCTACAGGCCATAAAGGACCAAGGGAAAATTTAATGCTTACATGAGATTCATCGCTTAGACACCAAGCCCAGCACTGCTTCATATGTTCACAGAGACACAATCAACAATGCACTTGTTCACTGAACAAACTGTCTACGCATTTGTTGTTTACTGAGTAGAGGGAAATCTTTTTCTTATACAACCCCTGGGATTACTAGCACTTTGTTCCACTGGCTGAGCTAGTGCTGTCTATCGTTATAAGCCGATATCTGAATAAATGCCCCAGGATGCAGCAAGATTCCTCTATAGGCGGCTCTGTTGGCCACTAATGAAAATGATGTGCTTGGTAGCCAAAGGGCTGCTAGAGAGTCTTGCTTCCCTCATTGTCTTGTAAATAAACTGCATAGATATACAGAATGGTTAGTGAACATGCTCGCTGGTAAAGTAAACCTATACTGGGAAAAATAGTTTCCAAGGCTGTACTCCAATTTAAAATGCTAGTTGCTAGGCTGTCCTGCTAAACTTCTGGCGTCAATGCCTTCTGAGGCACTGATCCACAATGTGAAAGCATATAAGGGATTTCCACTTTACATGCTGAAAATGTGTTCATCTCGAAGCACTAAAGTCAGAATTGGCCAGGCAATGAACATTTTCTGGGGGAGGTTAGTAATGGCTGCCTAAGTATGTCTGTCATGACAGGTGACCTTTGTTTCCTTGAGAACATATCACATACAGTTGCCTCTCTCTGCTCTTTGTATGGTTGTAGGATCTCAGACACATTCTTAATGAAGTCAACTATATGTGTGGACTCTCTTGATATGTATTGTTGAAACATATGTAACAATGAACTCCTTAGCAGATGCTGTTTTATATGGGTGCTTCTAGCCTTTCTACTGATGATTTGGCCTATAGCTTCATCACAACTCACCAACAGCGACAGACAGACAGACTTCCATTCTGTCTATCTTCTTTTGCAAAATGTATTGGCTTAGCAGTTCAAAAGAGAGAAGGTTGGGGGTACAGGATACCCCAAAACAGCTGCAAGCAATTCCCTTGGAGTATCTTGTAGTAACATATTTCACAGGCTAATACGGATACCATAGACCAGATAGACAGCTACCTTAAAAGTACCTTCAGCTCCCTCACAGGCTAGTACTAAGCCGAGACCTGCAATTTGCGCTCGTGGACTTTTAAGCTGAGGCCAGATTGACTAAGCAGAACTATCTTCAGCTTCAGCCTCCTTACCCAGACAAGAGGCATGAGAAGCGTGAACTGGACCTCTCTACCAAGGCAGCAGGACCGGGAGGCCAAGACTGAACTTTTGGGTTCACATCCCATCCAGGCAAAGCCTGGGAAGCAAAGACTGGACCACTTCACATACACATATCTTCTTTAGGCAAAGCCTGGGTGGAAAGGATCCCTCTAGAACACAGGTGTCAAACACAAGGCCTGGGGGCCAAATCTGGCCCTCCGGGTCATTTCATGTGGCCCTCACTCACACCTTTCCTGCAGCTGCAGCACTCCCCTCATCTCCACCACCCCCTGTCTCAACAGTCGGCCGCAGAGTGGAGGACAGAACTCTTTCAGCTCCTGGTCCACTCTGTGCAGCTGCAGCGCCCCCTCATCTTCACCTCCCCTGGTCTCAGCATTCAGAAGACTCCAGCTCTCCTCTGGTCCTCCTCTAGACCCTGCTCTTTCTGCTTCCCAACTCTGCCCCCATTGTGATGCAACGAAGGGTGGGGAACCCTTAACTTCTGATGGTGGGGGGGGGGGGCTCTTGGCATCTGATGTAAGGGGGGGTGGTGCTCTGGACATCTAGTCTTACATATACAACCGGCCCTTTCAGGACGACCATAATGCTGATATGGCCCACGATGAAATCAAGTTTGACACCCCTGCTTTAGAAGGTATTTGCAAATATTTACTTCCTTCCTCAGCCTACATTACTGGAATAAACCCTTCAGTGATTGGCCATGGTAAAATACAATAAATTCATAACCCGCAACATTGTATCATTCTATCTACTGGAGAACCATCCCCAAAAATGCACCCAGATAACATAAACAAACGGTGCTCAGGCTGGCTACAGCCTAGCTGTCAGCACTAAATTTGGGCTAGGAAAACACCAGCTTATGGCAGAGTCCCCACACATACAGCATATTTGCTTTACAGATGTTTGGTCAAATACAGTTGTCATTATGTAGATCACGTTAATGTGCACACTATGGTGCCACTATGATAGAAATAGATTCTTTTCAATAAGACTTCACAACAGCACAAAGATATACTGCACACACATCAGCAAAACATGGAGGACAACTAACCAGCTCCTTCAGCAGCACATGACAGCACAGATATTGTTAGATCATGTGATTTGTCTTAGAATTACATATTACAGGTTTAACTGAAGTGCAGACCATTATTACCCTGAAGGATCTTGGACTACTACTTTGAAGCAATGGGGGTACATAGAGGAGTGTAATTTACACAATGGTATCTCTGGTCTGTTCCACTGAATCCACTGCTGGAAAAGCAGAACAATCTTAATGAGCTGCTTGGAACTGAAAGAATAAAAGGACAGATAGTCCTGAAATGTTTCCATGTCTCCCCATGACTCTCGTGACTTTTACACCTTGTATACAGGATCTCCGCAAGAACACATAATGCATACTGACTGCTCTCTTGACAATTGTGTAAATGAACGGATCAGTACAAGCAGGTGTTCAGTAAAGGAGTATACTTTGTGCTGCTTCATATCGAATGCTGGATGCACTGATGCTGCAGTCCGTGTTTATTAGGCCTCATGTACACAGGACGTTTAAAAAACTTCCTTAAAAAGTCAGTAGCTTTTAGTGACATCTTTCAGCTTTTTTGAGCGTTTTTGCACATTTTTCTGTGCTAGCCAGGTTTCTCATGCCTCTATTCAAATCAATGGTTCCCTATGGCCCATTGATTTAAATAGAAGTTGCACCTGAGGTCGGATCATGATGATCCGACTTGCGGCGCGACTTGTGTGATGAGGATCTTGAAGGGGAACCCTGCAAAAATGAAAAATAAAATTGCGTAGGGTTCCCCCCCAAGACGATACCAGACCCTTCGGTCTGGTATGGATTTTAAGGGGAACCCCAATGCCAAAAAAAATGGCATGGACCCCCCCAAAATCCATACCAGACTGCATGCCCTCAACATAGGGGTGAGGGTGCTTTGGGGCAGGGGGGGCCCTGCGCCTCCCATCTCAAAGCACCTTGCCCCATGTTGATGAGGACAAGGGCCTCTTACCGACAACCCTTGCTGGTGGTTGTCGGGGTCTGCGGGCGGGGGCTTATCGGAATCTGGAAACCCACTTTAACAAGGGGGCCCCCAGATCCTGACCCCCCACCCTATACACTTTTTTTCAGGTGAATGGGTAGGGGTACGATGTACCCCATACTCATTCACATAGGGTGGGGGGCTGGGATCTGCTTCCAGATTCCGATAAGCCCCTGCCCGCAGACCTCGACAACCACCGGCAAGGGTTCTCGGGAAGAGGCCCTTGTCCTCATCAACATAGGGACAAGGTGCTTTGGGGCCCCCCTGCCCCAAAGCACCCATTCCCCCATGTTGAGGGCATGTGGCCTAGTATTGTCCAGGAGGGGGGAGGGGCGCTTTCTCGTCCCCACCCCCTTTCCTGGCATGCCAGGCTGCGGCTTGGATAAGGGTCTGGCATGGATTTTGGGGGGGACCCCACACCTTTTTTTGGCATTGGGGTTTCCCTTAAAATTGGGAGGGGAACCCCACGCAAATTTTTCTTTTTCTTTTTTTGCGGGGTTCCCTTTCAAGATCCTCTGCACACAAGTTGCACCGCAAGTCGGATCATCATGATCCGACTTCTGGTGTGACTTCTATTCAAATCAATGGGCCATATGGAACCATTGATTTTGAATAGAGACAGAAACGCCTGAAGAGGCTTAACGCTGTGTATACAACGTCTTGGGTTTTTTTATAGTTCAAAAACGCCCCAGCCAAAAACAGTTGATAACAGCCTATGTGTGCATGAACACATAGGATAACATGATGGGGAGTTTATTGACTGTAGAAAAAAACATCTGCAGCTAAAAACAGCAGCTTGAATAATGTCCAAAAACGTCCAGTGTACATGAGGCCTTAAAATGTTACTAAACCTAGGACCCTGCATTCACTATATCTGGTCCCCCCAGTACACAGAACATGGAAATGCAATTATTTTAGTAAATATAAACTGCTAAATACCTTTTCTCATCAGCAGTATATAGCAGTCTTATGACTTCTATCAGTGTCTGGTCAAAGAGGTAGTAAACTGCACCATTTTTTTAAACCCTGCAAGGTAAAGGCATAATGTGCTAGTATGCATCACATACTAGCACATTATGGAATACTTACCTTAGAACAAAGCCCTCCAGCAATGCTCTGTCACCGCTGAGGGGGCTTCCATCTTCACCCGGTCTTCCTTCCGGGTTCCTGTTCACTGGCCGTCTGATTAGCCGCGCAGCAATGATGTCACTCCCACGCATGTGCTCAAGAGTCACCGACCATGGCATGGGGCTCTGAAGGGACGGCACAGGCATGCTGTCCCTTCAAACCGCATGTGCCGGTGACATCACCGGCTGAAAGCAGTGTGAATATCTCCTAAACAGTGCAGTTTTAGGAGATATTCACAGTACATACAGGTAAGCCTTGTTATAGGCTTATCTGTAGGTACAAGTGCAAAAAAGAGTTTACTTTCACTTTAAAGCTTGTAGCAGGAGTTTTCATTCTCCTCTGACTGTACTATGAGGCCGCGGGGCCCCTGACTCTCTGTCTGGACAGTGATGATTGGCCCTGTGATGATCACATGCACCCTCCCAAGGAAAAAAAAAACAACTCTCTAGCAATATACACCAAACTGAGGATGTGCAGAGTGACTCCAATGGCTCTGTTTTATGAGGCAATGGATTGGGGATGGTGGAAGAAGGGGAAGATCAGAGAAGACAGGATCAATCAACCTTTTTACACAACGCAGAGGATTAACCCCTTAAGTTCCATAGTGAGTATAACAAGCATGTTTTACTGCATATACAGACTGATTTTACTGTTGTGGGTTTAGTAACACTTTCCTTATTAGTGGTTCCCCTGGATGGAACCCCACCCAAAAAAAGCTAATGCACTCTTTAAAAGTAGTTCTTCCTATGCTGGATGCTCATGTGTACTAAACTTAAGGGAATGTACACACACTACCCTTTCCTGGCCAGTTACAGCTACTATGCTCTATGCATGGTCACTGTATACTGAATGGACAATGACCATAACTGACTATTGTAAAATGTTTTCTGTTTGTGACAATGGAATGAAGTGTGTGTTACTGAACATGAACTACACCACTGGCCCACCCAGACCCGTTTCTGCTGTGGTTGGTCTTAAATACTACATAAAAATGATCACACTATTCAATTTCAAGCAAAATGACTAGGGTGCATTTTAAAATACTCAGCTGCAGTGTTGCACAATCACCTGTTGTAGATTTATTGGGGTGAAAGGTAACTAGGTTGAAATGTTTAAAAAGAGCAACACGCAAAAAAATAAAATAAAACAAAAAAGACACATAATCAACAAAAGAAAATGGGAACAGGTAAATGTGTTGAGCTGTGGCTTTCTTTACCAATCTGCGGCAAGGATGCTCCATTATACGTATACTCGCCTTCCTGCCCTCTCTGTGTTGATGGCCGCCTGCGGGACTTTATCAATCACAGGCAGATGCCTGGTTTAAATGTCAGCGCTGGGGCTGCAGCCATCCATTCATCTACCAATTGATCAGAGGTGTCGGAGAAAGAGCACTGCTGAATTAACCCTTCCTACAACAAACCCTTCCATCTTCTTTACAACCATCGAGAGGACATCGCTAATATTTATCATGCAACAGCTACATAGAAGACACCAATAACAATGGCTGCTTTCCACTACGCCACCTTTCCACCAAAAAGCCACATTTATAGTAAATCAATTATTTTATTGCAGTTCTTTGATATAACAAAGCTTAGGTTTGTCCAGTCTTTTCTATAATCATGCCAGTGATTAATTATCATCACTTAACAACTCCTGCCCTGTCCTCACCCCAAGCCCGCCTGATTCCACAAGAGACCTCGGCTTACTGAGAGGACACGAAGAGCTTAAATACAGTTTTCATGTGTATTTCCAAGCAACCTCATCAACTATTTAAATGAAGTGTATTTCCAAAGGACAGAGGTCGCAGATCAAGAGGCTTTGCTTGCAGAAGTGTGGGTAAAGAAGCATGTCTATGGTCACAAGAGGAGAAAAAGATACTGAAGACGTTCCACAGACACCACTCTGAAGTGACTGGCGATTGCATACTGATAAAAAAACAGACATAGCTGAAGGTATTAAACAAATGCTCTATATATTAAAAAAAAAAAAAAAAACTGAAAAAAATCTTTTTATAGTTGGCTAATGTCATGACATTTTCTCCCTTCTTGTCCACGGTTCTGCCAGTCCCCACAACATCTTTACCATAAAGTCTGAAACTGCTCATCTTGGAAGTCTACCATGCCCCCTTGCCTTGCATAAAAAAGGAAGGCCCTTCCATTGTTAGCCAGATTTCAGACGTTATGCAGTTGATTTATGTAAAGATTATGTGCATACAATGCAAATTATTTTTTTAAAGAAAACATATGTGGACTACTTTTTTAGTCACTCTTTTCAGGCTGGGTTCACACTGCTGTACAGAGCGGCAGGGGTCCATTGCATCCCTGTTCTCGGTTTCAGGTCCGATTTCGATCCAAATTTTTGGCTGAATTTGGACCTGAAAAAGACCAGAAGACACACAGGACTCCTGTGCAATTCGCTCCGCAGCTGTCCCGGAGTTGTGTGAATCGGCTCCATTGAGAACCGGTCACAGTCTCCTGGCATGAGGATTGGATGCGGGAAACCCGATGAGGAAAATCCGCTCTTAGGCTGGATTCACACCTATGCATTTTTAGTGCTTTTTACATTTTGCAGACTTGTACTACAGTCCATTTAACATGATTTCCTATGGAACACATTCTGCAGTGCAAATCTGCAAAATGCAAAAAGCACTAAAAATGCATAGGTGTGAATCCAGCCTGAGATAGCTGTCACGTGAACAAGTGGCTCCATTGGATGATGGCCATTCATAATTTTGGGTTTACCCTCACTTTCATTCCTGGTAACAATAGTTATAAGGACAATTAGAGAGGATAAATCTCCCCAAAGCCTACACAGGCCGAAAAGACCGACATTCGGCCTGTGTGTATAGCAGCCGGCCGACCGTCTCCCGATCAGTGATCGCAGCCATTGCTATGAGTGTTCTGGCAAAAGAACAGCAGGGGAGATTGTTGTACTAACATCGGATTGTTAGTACAGCCACTCCGACCAGAGCTGTTTTTTTTATTTCGTTCAATTCACTCGGCTGAACGGAAAAAAAAATAGTGGTGTGTACAAGGCTTAACAGGAACATAGACAGCAAAATAATCCATAAAATAGCAGTAAAGGTGCCACACCAATAGAGACAGAGTGAAGAATAGTTTATCATTAGGTGAACAACAAGATAGGAAATCAAACACATTTCAAGGATTCACACATTTTATACTTCATCAGGACTTGTATGTTATGTCCTTCAGGAATGCATTGACACAGAAAGGTTTGACAGTGTTTATGGATTTCACATCCAATAATAGCAATATTAATACTATGCAACACTGCATTACCTGTTGGTGCTAATATTGGATGTGAAATCCTCATACACTTTCAAACCTTTCCGTGTCCAGGCATTCCCAAAGGACATAATATACAAGCCCTGATGAAGAGGGATTTTGTGAACTTCTTCCCTTATTGATCCTCTAATAATCAATTATTCTGGACTTTCCATTAGTGTGGCACCCTTACTGCTATCTGCTGGATTTCCCTCAGCACCTCCTCTTTCATTTGGGGTTTCTCTATTTTATGAAAGCGGCTTCACCTATCTGATCAGCCCAACTAATAAAATGGTCATACACAAAATGGGACATTAAATAAAGGAGATTTTAGTGCCTCTTATGTGTGCACTCCAGCAATATAAACTTGACAGAAGTTCTTATCCTCCACCACTCTATACAATTCTAAAAAAAAAAGAAGTTTGACCTTTAGTTATACTTTAAAATTTCAAACGTGCCAATTAGTATTTTGTAACTTAGACCAGCCATACACAGAGCAAATTTTTTCCTGCAACCACGGCTCGATTCCCCCATCAACACAGACAGTTATGATGCGGGAATCCTTCCTGCTGGACTACTGTCTTCTCCCAGCAGGGGGCGGGCAGGAAAAGCTGTCCCGGCCAGAAGAAGACAGTGATTATTGCTAGCGGCTATAGCAGACAACTGCAATCATCATAAGCGAATCCAGCAGGCTGGTTGTACCCAAGTTGATCGAATGATCAACTTGCCACATTCAGCCTGCTCACTAACGGTTCAAATCTTGAATTCCTGCTGAACTGGCCGAGATTTGAACCGTGTATGGCCGGCCATATACAGTTGTGCTCATAAGTTTACCCTGGCAGAATTTATGATTTCTTGGCCATTTTTCAGAGAATATGAATGAGAACACAAAAACATTTATTTCACTCATGGTTAGTGTTTGGTTGAAGCCATTTATTATCAATAAACTGTGTTTACTCTTTTTAAATAATAATGACACCAGAAACTACCCAAATGACCCTGATCAAAAGTTTACAGACCCTGGTGATTCTGTCCTGATAACATGCACACAAGTTGACACAGAGGGGTTGGAACGGCTATTAAAGGTAACCATCCTCACCTGTCACCTGTTTGCTTGTAATTAGTGTGTGCGTGTATAAAAGGTCAATGAATTTCAGCACTCCTGACAGAGCCTTGCATCTTTCATCCAGTGCTGCACTGACGTTTCTGGATTCTGAGTCATGGGGAAAGCAAAAGAATTGTCAAAGAATCTGCGGGAAAAGGTAGGTGAACTGTATAAAACAAGAAAGGGATATAAAAAGATATCCAAGGAATTGAGAATGCCAATCAGCAGTGTTTAAACTCTAATCAAGAAGTGGAAAATGCGGGGCTCTGTTGAAACCAAACCACGGTCAGGTAGACTAACAAAAAATCCAGCCACAACTGTCAGGAAAATTCTTCAGGATACAAAGAAAAACCCACAAATAACTTCAGGACTCTCTGAAACATGTGGTGTGGCTGTTTCAAGATGCACAATAAGGAGGCGCTTGAAGAAAGATGGGCTGCATGGTCGACTCGCCAGAAGAAAGCCATTACTACGCAAATGCCACAAAGTATCTCACTTACAATACGCCAAACATAACAGAGACAAGACTCGGGGGGCGTGTCCAAGATGGCGCTGGGAGCAGACGTTCTTTAGCAGAGCTCCACAGTCCGGCTGCTATAATCCTCCAACTATCCTGCTGTTTCACCCTGCTGTTATCAGGTCCGAGCCTGGGAACTCCCGCTGCCCCAACGGGTCGGTCTGGTGATGAGAAAGGGTAATCGGTCGTCCCAGAGGAAGCGTAAATCCGCCGCGGGGCACGGCTCACCACAACTAGGCCCGAACGCCAATACAGCGCGCGCCATGGCCTCTCCCGCCTCGCGGCCTCCTGAGGGGGTCATACAAGCGGGTTCCCCGGCCTTTGATGCGCTGATGGCCGCGATCTCTACCTGCCAGACCACTCTGACAACAAAGCTGGAGGGGCTCCAAATGGAAACAGCACTGATCCGCCGTGACATGGACACCTTCAGGGAGCGGGTTACCGAGGTGGAGAGGAGGGTATCTG
>BLSH010215088.1:475406-485817 GCA_018402905.1 Glandirana rugosa | reverse complement strand
TACTGTCCAGCTGAACCGGAACACAAAACCTAGTAACAGTACAACCTTACAGGTTCATGCAGGGTACGCGACGAAGGACCGACTATTTAGGTTTAAAAGGAGGTCATAAAAAACTATTGTCTGACGTAAGTAGAACGGTAGTTAAAACTGGTTTAAAGGACACGGAAACATCGAGTGTGTAGGGGTTTTGTAGTCGCTAGGTGGAGGCACAAAGTGTCCGGAACAACTAAGGAGAGGTTTACATCTCAAATTCCAAAACCGGTTTTTCCAGATAAAACCAGAGTATTGAGGTTTACTGAAACACGGTCTTCCAAACTCAGAACAGAGACAAATCTTGTAATAACGTGGTAACCTATGTAACATTTACTGTCCAAACTTTCATGTAACCTGTCGATTGATTCTTGATTGACTTACTTAATAAAAACCTTTTCTGTTAAAAAAAACAGAGACAAGACTCAAACCTTCTGGCACAAAGTCATTTGGAGTTATGAGACCAAAATAGACCTTTTTGGCCAAAACCTTAAACTCTACATTTGGAGAGGAATCAACAAGGCCTGTGAAACACGGAGGTGGATCGCTGATGTTTTGGGGATGTGTGAGCTACAAAGGCACAGGAAATTTGGTCAAAATTGATGGCAAGATGAATGCAGTCTGTTATCAAAAAATACTGGAGGAAAATTTGGATTTATCAGCCAGGAAGCAGCGCATGGGACGTACTTGGACATTCCAACATGACAATGATCCAAAACACAAGGCCAAGTCGACCTGTCATTGGCTACAGCAGAATAAAGTGAAAGTTCTGGAGTGGCCATCTCAGTCTCCTAACCTCAATATCATTGAGCCACTCTGGGGAGATCTCAAACGTGTAGTTCATGCAAGACAGCCCAAGAATTTCCAGGAACTGGAGGCTTTTTGCCAAGAGGAATGAGCAGTTTTATCATCTGAGAAGATAAAGAGCCTCACCCACAAATACCACAAAAGACTTCAAGCTGTCATTGATGTTAAAGGGGGCAATACACTGTATGTTATCAGGACAGAATCACCAGGGTATGTAAACTTTTGATCAGGGTCATTTGGGTAGTTTCTGTTGTCATTATGATTTAAAAAGATTAAACACAGTTGATTGATAATAAATGGCTGTTTTTGTGTTATTCATATTCTCTGAAAAATGGTCAAGAAATCATAAATTCTGCAAGGGTATGTAAACTTATGAGCACAACTGTGTGTGACTATTGAGCTTCAAAAATATATAAAATGGTTTATAAACCAGGGCCTGACTGCTATTGTTATCTGCAACCTTCAAGTTGCCAATCTTGAGATAATATCATGATTGGTAAGGTATTTTGGCAGCTAATTTCTTGGGAAGTAATACAGAAGTAACACTGCTCAACTTTAGCTGCTTGGCCATCTATATGGTGAGTTACATCATGAAAACCTTCATTCTGCAATTCTTGATTCCTCTATTTTTACTTGTAAAGAAAGTCAGGATAGGATTGGTTACATCTACAAGCAAGGCACAGGTTGTATATTTAAAGTATTCCATTCTAATATTGTTGATTTAGAAATATGCAAACACAGAAATTATTCTTTAAATTGTGACATTTGAATTTCTCTGTGTCGGCCTCTTCTGTCCATCCAATCCCCTATCAATCTGCTCACTTTTGTAGTACCTTTAACAATCAATCATTCCACTCTTCTCTCAGAATAGACAATTAAAAAGAAATGATTGAAACACCATTTTGTCCTTATTTCCCATAACAGCATATTTTACTTTTTGGGAAGGACACTGTGCCAGACTTCACATGTGAATTTTGTAATTTTATAAGCCCAATGAATAGAGAAGGCAAGATGGAAGAGGGAATAACATGATTTAATATCATTTACAAGGACATTATGACAATTTCAAAGGGCTCACTAAATCTAAAAAGAATGATGACAGAGAGATACAATCTTTTTCTTAGACCTGTAATAAAACTTTAACCCTTTACAACTAAAGATAAAGCCATCAGCCTATGTTTAAGATGAACTCCAGATATACAAGAAAAGATTAACATTTATCCCACACTACGTAAGTTTAACTACAACCCCAATTTCCAAAAAAGTTAGTACAATAAGTAAAATCTACATAAAAACAGAATGCATTGATTTTCTAATCCCATAAACCCATATTTTATTCATAATACAAAATAGAAAACATATCAAATATTTAAATTGAGAAAATGCACCATTCCACTTCCCACCGGCCTTATGCATATATGCGGTCTCTCAACAGGTGGGCTTTAACGTGGCCCTATGTAAATATATTGCTGTGCTGAGAACGCATGCCCCGTGTGCACCTGGCACAGTAACCAGTGGGTACTGACTGCCCATCACAGTGGTCACATAATCGGAAATTCCTGCTTCCGCCTTCCAGCATTTAGAACCTCTTAAAGGACCAGGAGGTGGTGGGAAGGGGTTAAGAAAAAAAATAAGGTAATTTGGAAATTGATGGCAGCAACACGTTTCAAAAAAGTTAGGACAGGGCAACAAAAAGCTGGTAAAGTAAGTGGTACTAACAAGGAAGAGCTGGAAGAACATTTTGCAACTACTGTAATTAGGTTAATTGGAAACAGGTCAGTAACAAGACTGGGTATAAAAAGAGCATCTTAGAGAGTCAGAGTGTCTCAAAAGTAAAGATGGGCAGTGGTTCACCAGTCTGTGAAAAGCTGCATCAAAAATTGTCAAACACATTCTGAATAATATTACTCATATCATCCAAAGATTCTGAGAATCTGTAGAAATCTCTTTGCGTAAGGGTCATGGCCGAAACGCAATATTGGATGCCCGTGATCTTCAGACCCTCAGACGGCACTGCATTTAAAACAGGCATGGTTCTGTGATGGACATCACTGCATGGGCTCAGGAATACTTCCAACAATCACTGTCTTTGAACATAGTTCACCATGCCATCATTAAAGCTCTATCATGCAAAGAAGGAGCCGTATCTGAACATGATCAAGAAACACTGCCGTCTTCTCTGGGCCAAAGCTCATTTAACCACTTGCCCACCAGGGGTCAATTCTGACACTTCTCTCAAAAATGTAAACATCTGTGTTTTTTTGCTAGAAAATTACTTAGACCCCCCAAACATTATATATTATATAGTATATATATTTTTTTTTAGTCAAAAATAAAAGATGATGTTACACGGAGTAAATAGATACCCAATATGTCATGCTTTAAAATGATGCACGCACATGGAATAGTGCCAAACTACGGTACTTAAAAATCTCCATGGGCAATG
The DNA here is from genome assembly GCA_018402905.1 of Glandirana rugosa. Taxonomy (NCBI): domain Eukaryota; kingdom Metazoa; phylum Chordata; class Amphibia; order Anura; family Ranidae; genus Glandirana; species Glandirana rugosa. Next base: position 482,534 of record BLSH010215088.1, on the reverse strand, counting down.
CGACCAGTTTAGAGTTACAGAGGAGGTCTGATGCTAGAATTATTGCACTCGCTCAGAAGTTCACGATGATACATCACGTGTGGTTTGAACACCTTTACATACATGGGTGTGACCTACATATGTGTTCACTACTGCACGTGAGCACAAGGTGCTTACATTTTTTTAATTAATTAAATGAAATAATAAATATTATTTATTTTATTAATTTTTTTATGTTTACACTGTCCCTTTAATTTTTTAAAAATTGTTTTGTCACCTTTGTTGCTATCGTAAGAAATGTGCTCTTTATGGAGATATCTGGGATCTATATCCCAAATCTCTCCTCTACTTTTGAAAGAAAAATATATAAAAACAAATTTGCTTTACAAAAAAAAGCCTTGCTTACATGCCAGAGGGACCGGTAGTGACGTCATGACGTCGCTCCAGTCTTCCAAGGCCATAGAGATGAGCGAAAGCCATCTTGCCTTCACTCTATTCATTCATTCATCTCTATTGCAAGCCACAGGCGCTGCCGGATGGGTCTCGGGCTTCACCGATCAGTCAGGTAAGCCCGGGAACCACTGGGAAGCGGTGGGGGTGGCATCCCTCCCATCGCTTCTAAAAGTGATCAAGTGGCAAATTCGCCAATGGGACCACTTTTATCTTGTAGAGAATCGCCGGCTGCAAAAACATTATCCGGGGTTATGGCATATTGCTACAGCCATAACCCCAGTATACCACTTGCCGACCAGGACGTCTTCTGTGGTCACACAAATTGAAATTTGAAATTTTTTTTGGAAACCATGGGCATCACATTCTCCATACTACAGAGGAGAGGGACCCTCCAGCTTGTTATAAGAGATCAGTTCACAAAACTGCATCTCTGATGGTATATCGGGGTACATTAGTGCATATGGAATGGGTAACATGCACATCTTGAAAGGCGCCATCAATGCTGAAAGATATATCCAGGCTTTAGAGCAGCATATGCTCCCAACCAGATAAGATTTTTTTCAAGGAAGGCCTTGCAGATCTCAGTAGGACAATGCTAAACCGCATACTGCATCTATGACAAGAGCATGGATTCGTAGTAGAAGAGTCAAAGTGCTTAACTGGCCCGCCTACAGACATTTTCAATTTGACCAATTGAAAATATTTGTCACATTTTGAAACAAAAAATACGACAAAGAAGACCCAGACTGCTGAGCAGTTAGAATTCTATATCAGACAAGAATGGGACAACATTCCTCTCCCAAAACTCCAGTAACTGATCTCCTCAGTTCCCAGATGTTTAAAAAGTGTTGTTAAAAGAAGAGGGGGTGCTACACCGTGGTAAACATGGCCCTGTCCCAACTTTTTTGAGACCCGTTGCTGCCATCAATTTAAAAATAACCTTATGTTTTTCTTAAAATAGTACATTTACTTAGTTTAAATATTTGATATGCTTTCTATTGTGAATAAAGTATGGGTTTACAAGATTTGCAAATCATTGTATTCTGTTTTATGTAGATTTTACACAACATTACAATTTGTTTGGAATTAGGGTTGTACAGGTTCTATGAAAAACTTGCATTTGTTTCTATGTTTGCCTCTTGAAATCCCCTATATAGAAAAACTGGAGTGGGAGGGACAGCAGTGCGAGATTATTTTGCATTACATAATGCAGTAGGTCTAACACTGGAAGCTTACTGACTGTAGGAATATTCATGCTTTCTCACTGTACTGTGAATAGGCTTAGGATAGGTCAATGATCAACCACATTTTAAAACTATAATGAAGAAAAAAAATGTGGTAGTGTATGGTAGGGGTGTATGGATCATAATGTATATTTTCATGTGTTTGCCTGTTTTTCACTATTAAGAATGATGTACCACAAAACCAATAACTAGTGACAGCATAAAAAGAATGTTTGCGGTGCATGGTATTAAAACTAAAACTATAATGTTCATTAAGCAAAATTTAGGTCTGCATTTATCCAACAAAAACAACATTTAAAAAAAGAGGAAAAAAAGAGAATAAAACAAATGTGCAGCTTTGATTTGTTCTATTGAAGCCTGTTGGGCAGAGTCCTTCCCTGGCTTCTCAGTTATAACATCATTTGCAATGAACAGGTAATTAATACATTGCCTTTTAGTTCACATTTCTTTTCTGTACCTGTAAGATATGACTTCCTAGATGAGATTCAAAGACGTCAGTGGCCACAGAGCTGGGACTCCTCCTCCTCTGGGATCCTATAACTAAAAAAGAAAAGCTCTTTAGAAATGGTTTTAAAACTGAAATTCAATTTTTTTTGGCAGATAGTGCAGACAGTCTTTTTGTGCATTACATAATGCATAAAAGAAGAAGAGGGGCCAATAATATATTGGGGGTAACACATCCTAATTTAAGAGAAGTACATTAAAAATGCACCCAACAGACTTTTAAGGTACTTAAACAATTAAATATTAAAAACACATAATGTTATCAATAATATATAATTACAGCACATTTGTATTTAAAATCCTAAGTAAATTCATATATATATAACCATATAGGTAACTTATGCAAAACCATCAAAATGCTGGACATAAAAAATCCCAAAATATGTGGAGTATCAAACTGGGGTTAGAACTAGCCCTTGACTTGTGATTGTGATATTACAGTATAATATTGATCATAACAGCAATATATATATATATATATATATATATATATATATATATATATATATATATTATCTCACAAAAGTGAGTACACCCCTCACATTTTTATAAATATTTTATTCTATCTTTTCATGTGACAACACTGAAGAAATAACACTTTTCTACAATGTAAAGTAGTGAGTGTACAGCTTGTATAACAGTGTAAATTTGCTGTCCCCTCAAAATAACTCAACACACAGCCATTAATGTCTAAACCGCTGGAAACAAAAGTGAGTACACCAGTAAGGGAAAATGTCCAAATTGGGCCTAGTGTCAATATTTTGTCTGGCCGTCCTTATTTCTCAGCACTGCCTTAACCCTCTTGGGCATGGAGTTCACCAGAGGTCTCAGGTGTGATTGGGGAGCAGGTGTGTTAAAATTTGGTGTTATCGCTCTCACTCTCTCATGATAGTCACTTGGAAGTTCAACATGACACCACATGGCAAAGAACTCTCTAAGGATCTGAAAAAAAAAATCATTGCTCTACATAAATATGACCTAGGCAATAAGAAGATTGTCAATACCCTGAAACTGAGCGGCAGCACGGTGGCCAAGACCATACAGCGGTTTAATAGGACAGGTTCCACTCAGAACAGGCTTCACTATGATCAACCAAAGAAGTTGAGTGCACACGCTCAGCGTCATATCCAGAGGTTGTCTTTGGCAAATAGACAAATGAGTGCTGCCAGCATTGCTGCAGAGGTTGAAGGGGTGGGGGGTCAGCCTGTCAGTGCTCAGACCATACGCTGCACACTTCATCAAATTGGTCTGCAGGGCTGTTGTCCCAGAAGGAAGCCTCTTCTGAAGATGATGCTCAAGAAGGCCCACAAACAGTTTGCTGAAGACAAGCAGACTAAGGACATCCCTCCCAAATTAATGTTAACTGCTCAGTTGGAAAAAAAATTAACTCTGACATGTTGACTGATATCGGAAGAGTGCGAAACAAGTATAGGATTCTAGGCAAGATGTTCATCTTTATTGAGTACAGCCTACCAAAGAGTACAGCCTACCAAAGGGCCCCCCCCCTGCCCCAAAGCACCCACCCCCCCATGTTGAGGGCATGCGGCCTGGTACGGTCCAGGGGGGTGCTCGCTCGTCCCCACCCCCTTTCCTGGCCTGCCAGGCTGCATGCTTGGATAAGGGTTTGGTATGGATTTTTGGGGGGACTCCTTAAAATCCATACCAGACAGAAGGGATTGGTACCAAAGCAGACCGAAGGGAGCCATTGATTTTGAATAGAGGCAGAGAAACACCATTGAAAGCTATGCGCACTGACGTCAATGCAAAATGCTGATAACATTTTTTAACGTAGCTTTTTTTCCTGGCGTTGGTATTGACATTACAGCTCGTTTTTCAATACGCCCATGTGTATGAGGCCTTAAGAATAATCCAATGTAATAGTGATATTGCTATTTGTGCTGCTACTTAATATAAAGAAAAATATAAAAAAAGGTGACGTCATCCTCAGTGAAACACTAACAATAATCCGCAGTAGCGCAAACAAACCATTCAACAAATAAATATAAAACAAAAATCAATGTAAAAATAAGTCCTTTATGTAAAAGTCCATATAAGGCCTCATGCACACAGGACGTTTTTTGACGTTTTTACGGCTGCTGTTTTCAGCTGCAAACGTTTTTTTCTACAGTCATTAAACTCTCCATCATGTTATCCTATGTGTTCATGTACACATAGGCTGTTATCAACTGTTTTGAGCAGTGACGTTTTTGAGCTGTAAAAAACCCAAGACTAGCGGTTCTGAGAGATGTTTTTCAGCTGTAAAAATGCTCTAATGCCCAAAAATGTGCAAAAAAGTGGCTCATCAACATTTTTGGATCCATTGAAAAAATTTTAAAAACGCTCAAAAACGCTGCTGCAAAAATGCTCAGAAAAGCTGAAAAAATTCACTGAAAGCTACTGACGTTTTTAGGATGTTTTTTTAACGTCCTGTGTGCATGAGGCCTAAGTGTTACACACAAGTGTTGATTCTTGCTAGAAATGATGCACCTTGAACCCACTACCAAAGTGATAAGTGTGTCCCACTCTCTTTAGAGTATCACTCATCAGACCTAATTGCCATTCATTCTCATGAGGGGCAATAGCACTTAAAAGTTGTTCAACTCCATTCCGGAAATTCAAAACCGAATCTCCAAATTCCTTATTCCATTAATTCTCATTTTAACAAACATATGCAGGAGAAAGAGAACAAAAATAGCCCGCAATAGTGTATTACTTCCAACCACAAGCTTTTTTATTTTAAAAGAAATACCCTCATATTTAACACTAAATATAACACACATTGAACATGAAAGGGTGCCAGAAAACAATCCTGCAGCGATCTTATCACGTCTACGCTGGTTGCAATGGCTGCTAGGTTCCAATCTCTCGTTCTCCTGATGTCACATTTGGTTGCTGTGTAACCATACCCCAACGTGTTTCATTATATGTAACTTCGTCACAGGGGGGTCAACATTGTCGGCCAGGGGAACTGCCTACTGTCATTTTTTACACTACACCTTTTTTTGTGAACATGTAGGGGTACTATGAACCCCTACTCATTCACATGGGGGGCAGAACCTGGGGGCCCCCTTGTTGAAGAAGGCTTCCAGATTCTGAGAAGCCCCCCGCCCGCAGACTCCCACAACCACCGGCCAGCGTTGTGGGGAAGAGGTGGCAGAGCCCCCTGCTCCAGAGCACCACCCCCCCATATTGAAGGCATGTGGTCTGGTATGATTCAGGAGGGAGGGTGCTCTCCCATCCCCCCCCCCCTTTCCTGGCCTGCATGTTCAGATAAGGGTCTGGTATGGATTATAGGGGAGGACCCCATGCCATTTTTAAAGAAAAATTTGGTGTGGGGTTCCCCTCAAAATCCCTACCAGACCCTAAGGGCCTGGTATGGATTGGGCGCGACCCCAAGCCATTTACTTCTTATTTTTATTTTGCCGGCCATTCTTTTTTTTTTTTTACATCTGTTGTTAAGGCCACTGTGGTTAACAACCGGCTATTCACAGTTTGGAGAAAAAGAAAACCCAAAAAAACACATGAAAAAATGCATTAAAAACATTTAGGTGCGGGTTTATTATTACATGCAAAACACAATCTGCTGGACCCTTTCCAAAAACACAGCGGGTGAAAAATGCATAGATGTGAATGTGTCCCATAGGATTGTAGTGCATTTCTGCAAACCGCAAAACGTACTAAAAAACGCACAGGTGTGAACCTAGCCTTAGCTGTAATAAACCCTGCTGAATCCGGAAGATTACAATGGTGGTGGTGGACGGGGGATATGAACGCTGAAGGTTTCTCCTGAAACAAGTAGAATCAGTAAAAGGGACATATCATACTAACTGTAAGTTATGTCCCTAGGGATGATTTTTCCCTTTGCGTTTTAGCTAAACATAGGCTTTAAACTCAACAAACAGTTTTGGCTAAATAGTGCAATTTCCAGAAAGTTTACCTAAGTCAGGCAAACAAAAAAAAATTCTTCATGGCATTGACCATGTTATACTTGGTGGAATCTGATCAGGGATGATAACACAAATAATAAAACACTGTGATCTTTGTCTATGATCCACTGTCAGGAACGGCCATGTCCTAGTTGGCCTAGGGTGCAAAGCTATTGCGCCTATTTCTTTCCTGACTACCACTGTTTGGATCAAGAACTACCACTACTTTATAAAGACATTATATAGAGTGCAATGCAATGTTAGACTTTATTAAGAAACTTTTTATCTAATTATTATGAAAGTGAATATATATTTGAGTTTATTATTATAAGCTGTAATAATAGACCCAAATAATTACTTACATGTTCACAATCACAATAAATAATAAACATAAATATTCACAATAAGAGCTTATTGTGACCATAATGCATGTTAACACAAAATGTGCTAGTGGTTGTAGCTTGATGACGTAGTGGTGCGTTGCTTTTAAAAGGTAAATGCACTCCAACGCACACCTACAGTGGGCTGCATTATAGCACCCTAACACACAAATGCTTTATACTTTGCACTGCACTGAAATGCACAAAACGTATTATTTTCATGCTTTGACATCCCAATCAGAATAAATTGGCTGCCTAACAGAATGCGCCTTAACACATTTTAATTCACATATGTTTGAACAACTCTTAAATAAGATGCTTATTTATTGTGTATGTAATTATGGATTTCACTTGGATTTTTTATTAATATTACTATTATTATGTATTAAATGAATGAGCTGCTGTACCTGTGTTTTCACAAAAAAAAAAAGAGGTGCATGCACCTTTTCAAAAATGTGGCTGCAGGGAAGTCACATGGTCTTTTTATTTATTTATAAATTATTTTTCCCATTATGGGCATGAGTGGGGCTTCATGTCTAAGTTTTGCCTAAGGCCTCACAAAGCCTAGAGCTGCCTCTAGACAAGGTACTGTAGAATGTAAATCTAACATCCTGATTTTTTTCGGGGGGGGGGGGGGGGGCA
>BLSH010215088.1:448075-468017 GCA_018402905.1 Glandirana rugosa | reverse complement strand
CTGTTAGTTTCCGAAAACTATCAATAATAATAGAAAATTGTATGGTTACGTGATAAGTATTTAATGTGATTCCTATTGAAGTATCACTTGTCAGCATCATCTACGACCCTCATCATCACATAAGGTCGTGTTCCTACTTTATAACGAAGACTTGTGATTACTCGTATTTCGTATTCGATCGTCGTAACAAGACGAGATTTGTTACTATAATATTGGTTCCGTTAGTCGCGTTCTCAAAATCTGTCTAACCAAAATGACATCAGACACCTGAGTGCCACAGTGCCAAGTCCTGATTAACGAGGTGTAATTAACCTACTCGTTATGAGATACTGAAATTAGAATTAATCCATTAAAAGTTTTTTCTTTTCTTTTTCCCCCCTTTAATTATAAAACTACAGTAAAACCAATCTGTCTAAAACTCTTGCGCTGATTGCCTTGGTTATAATATCATTGTTTAGAGCAGAACAATGCTGCTAGCTTATGCTTTATGCTCATTAGTGTTCAGAAGCAATATTTCATCCTTGTGCTGGAATACACTACTACTCCCAGCATCTACTACGACTGTTCACTATGAAGTTATCCTTAGTGTAATTTATGAATAGTGCATTGGTATGTTAAAAGATAATAATAACTATCAAAAGCCTTTGATTGTCAGGAACTTGTATTTTATCTCAATGGGCCAATATTTCTGTATATCTCTACTTCCAACAGATCCAAAGGATAGCTAGCAATTATCACTCTCCACTATATCACCACAATATTAGTTGAAATACATAAACTGTATAAAATGTTTTTACTTGCCAAAGGATTTATAATCCCTGCCAGAGGGTACTGTAATCCAGACATTCCTGTCTGACAACAAAGCCAGGTCATGATGGACACAAATCAGTTTTCCATTGGACAATAAAGGAGCAGCAGCACACTGATGAAGTTATCCATGTGCTCTCCATCCTGTCAGCATATTCACCCTTGTCTGACAGCAGTGTGCAAGGCAATATAGCCCTGACTAGCTAACAGCTTGGCCCATTCCCCTTCCAGTCCCAGTGCTGATGTACAGGGGTAAATGGGTACTGATACCAAAGAAAATTTATATTTATGCTAGTTCTGTATAGTCATAGGCGTGCGCAGGGGGTGTGCCAGGTGTGCCGAAGCATAGTAAACTGTTTACTATGCCTCAGTTTGTGAATGAACAGGAAGCCACTCAGCACAGAGGACTTCCCATTCATTCACTGTCCAGTGCAGCTGAGGCTGCAGAGAAAGGCATGTGTGTTTGAGCTTCGGGGTGCACACCCTAATGTAACAAACTGTGCACTCCTATGTGTATAGTCACATTTAATGATATTACAGAATTATATTTTTATATCTGCTTTAAGTCAGCTATAATGAAAAAATTGTCATGAAAAAATAAGCAGACTGCCACTGTGGCCAGACTTTTGAAAAATCATGCATATCATGCTTACCCCCTGGCTTTAATATTTTTTGAGTCAGTGATTTCAACCATGTGTGCAGATAAGGAGCTTTACTTGTTTTAGGTCCGGAACAGAAAGTACTAACGTTAGAGACAGCCAGGTATCCAACGTTTTTAGATTGAGGGATGCTATTTTTTCAGGCCAGTTGTCCATTAAATGTTCTGTTCATTTTATTAACCATCATCTAATAGTTAGTTTCCATGAATTCTTAAATCCTTTAATTACTATGGATTAATCACTTTTTTTTCACAGTGGCGTATGGGGAGGAGGCCTCACCAGTATCTGGAATCTCCCCTTACCCAGGTATCATTCCACAACCTGCTGTTGCCGCTTAGAAATGTCAAGCTGCATCGCTTTGCAAAGATGGCAGAAAAAGTAGGCAGTACCAAATGGGAGACTTGCTATTTTTGTCAATGTACTAAATTATAGATTTTTAGATTGGCCACTAGAGGGAGTAAATACTTCTTTCTTAAAGCGGTTGTCTACCCCCTAAAGTAATTTTTACCTACAGGTAAGCCTATAATAAGGTTTACCTGTAGGTAAAATGAATATCTCCTAAACCTGTACGGTTTAGGAGATATTCCACTTGCAATGCAGCTGCTGACGTCACGGCGCATGGGCAATGATGGCCCGGTGCATAGCACTGCCCCCTGCCAGAAAGTCCACTGGAAAAACGGGCTCCCGCGCATGCGCGGGAGTGACGTCTCGTGGCTCTGGCCACTCACAGCGAACGAAGCCGCGAACCTGGAAAAAGCCAACCAGCGAAGATGTCCGCTCCCTCTGCAGGGACTGGGCAGCCCTGCGGGAGCTTCGTTCTAAGGTGAGTATTTCATAATGAACTAGTATGCAGTGCATACTAGCTTATTATGACTTTGCCTTACATGTTTTTTTTTTTTTTTTGTGGGTAGACAACCGCTTTAACCACTTCCAAACCGGGCCAATTCTGGCATTCCTCTCCTACATGTAAAAATCATACTTTTTTTGCTAGAAAATTGCTCAGAACCCCCAAACATTATATATATATATTTTAGCAGAGACCCTAGGGAATAAAATGGCGGTTGTTGTAATTTTTTATGTCACACGCTTTTTTTTGGGGAAAAAACGCACTTTCATGAAATAAAAAGGAACAAAACACTAGTTAGCCCAATTTTTTTGTACAATGTGGAAGATGATGTTACGCTGAATAAATAGATACCTAACATGTCATGCTTTAAATTTGCACACACTCATGGAATGGTGACAACTTTCAGTACTTAAAAATCTCCATAGGCTATGCTTTAAAATTTTTTACAGGTTACCAGTTTAGAGTTAGACAAACAACACACAAGAGCACGCGCTCTCAACAATGGAGACTCCCAACAAATCTGAATTGGAGTCTTACCGCTGGGTGCACAGGCTTAAAGGATCTCCATCCGCTGTTACAAGTATTCAGAAGAAAAAGGTAGCCAGCAGCTCCAGAATTCAGTAAAATGAATAATCTTTATTGCTACATATAGATGGATGAAAACAGCTTACATGTTTTGGCACAAAGCCTTGATCACAGCATTTTAGTTTAGAGGTACAGAGGAGGTCTTGCGCTAGAATTATTGCTCTCGCTCTAACGTTCGCTGCAATACGTGTGGTTTGAACACCCTTAACATGTGCGGGTGCGACCTATGTATGTGTTTGCTTCTGCGTTTTTTTTCTTATTGTTTATTTTATTTTGTATTTTTTCACTTTCCTTCAAATGTTTTTTATTTGAACAATTTTATTCCTATTACAGGGCATGACAGGTCCTCTTTACAAAGAGATCTGGGGTCTATAAGTCACCATTTCTATCCTCTATACTGGAAAGCCTGAGATTAAAAAAAGCAAAACAAAAAAAAAAACAACAGTGTTTATATCTGCCTGCGCCGGAAGTGACATCATAACATGGCTTCAGGGCTCCGAAGGTCACAGAGATGCCAGGGAATCATCTGGTCCACCAGCCACCTCTATGGTAAACCGTCGCCAATGGTGGATTCATTCTCCGGCTCGCTGATCGCACGGGTGAGCCGGGAGAAGCACCGGAGGGTGCCGGGAGGGGGAGGGGGGGATGTAGTCTTTTTAAATGGTACCTGTAAATACTTGCTATTATCCCTATAATAGGACTGATAGGCGCTGAGCAGCTTTGTGTCAGAAAAATCAAAGCATTTTGGAGATTTTCTGCAGCCTCTAAGCTCTCCTGGTTTAGCCTCAATGCAGCAGGTCAGCGGGAAACATTGGTGTGACCGTCCCCATGTAAGGACAAAACAAGAAAACTGACACACAGAAGCAAAATGTAGCAACTGTAACTAAAAAGCGGTTTTCATCTTCCATAAAATATAAATTGAGATTGAGATTTTCCCATTTGTGTGTAGAAGAAATACTGATTTGTGTCTGTCATAGAGGGGAAGCGTAAAGAATTACCCTCCTCTTCCTCCAGGGATAAAGCGTCTCTCTTGCACTGCTCTATGCCCTTGTCACTATGACCTTGGACTCGGAATCCCCGCTTCAGCCACTGTTGGGCCACCAGCATGTATTTCATATGCAGATGAGAACTGATATATGCAGATCGGATGCATTATATGCAAATGTGAATCATTCAGATGTAAATTGTCTGCCCTGAAGCATGTTGACTGTGTGAGAGAGGCTGTGTGTATATATCTCAGTCTGTGCAAGTGTGGCTGTTTGTGTCAAACACAGAATCTGACGGCAGATAAGAACTGCTCGGCCTATCTGCTCCATGACTAGACTTTTTAATCCTTGCCCTTTTGTCTGTCTAAAGGATTTTCTGTTTCCCTGCATTTTCATGCATTCAGGACAAAAGTGTGTCTGCATCACCTAAAGTCTGGCTGTATAGCAGCGATAATACACGCCTCAATGCATTCAAGCTAATATTGTAGATCTATATAGGCGTTTTAAACATACCTCAAACCACAATACACTACCCTATGGCAACTGCCCAAACCCCATCCTGCCCCATATCCAGTGCACGGATGGGACACAGGGCAGAGAAGATCATCAGATGGCTAGCCCAGGTTCACACTGGTGTGATGTGGGAACCAGCGTCATTACAGCGGCGGTTCCCGCATCGCATCTCCCCTGCAGGTGGTTCACACTGCCCTCTGCAAATCACTGTGGGTGTCAATAGAATGTTAATGACACCCCCAGATCGGTTCACAGATCGCAGTGCAAACTGTGGGCTCATACAAGAATTGGATTACATGGGTGAGAACACCGAGGCACCTTTTTCTGTGTGAATCCAATGCGAGCTCAGCCATACAACTGTTGCAAGTTCAGCCATACAACTCATTGCTCAGGCATCGCATGTGATCGGCACCTGCAGTGCGGGTACAAATCCCATGTGATGTCTGTGATCGCACTAATGTGAACCTGGGCTTAGCAAAGTTATAGCTCTGGCAAGGCAACCGCTGTCAGCTCACTGTTAATTCTGAGCATAATGCCTGGTACACACAATGATATTATCGGGCAAACGATTGTCGGTTTTCTTTAGCATGCTCATCTCATATTGAAAATATAGAGTTTATTAAAGTGACGAAAATTCTTGATCGACAGAATAAAAAATTGGAAGTGATGTAATGTGTTGTAGTGTATTTGTATTGTATTTTCAAATGACAACTGGACTGATTAAACGAAAATCGTACGATCTGGTATGGTACAAGACAAATTTTCGTGCTTGTCTGATCAGATAATGTTTATTTATTTCTTTCAGGTACTTATATAGCGCTGTCAATTTACGCAGCGCTTTAAGCATTCACATTGGATGAACTGTTGTGATCGGCTCTCGAAAGCTCTGTACTAACGATCAGATTTTTGTACGATCGATTCAAAAGCTGCACTTTCAGCCATAACTTTTACTTTTTTGCAGCTTCAGAGAATTTAGAGAGGTTCCAGCCGTTTCTGTGTTTATTAAAAGTCAGAAGCAACAAAAAGTGTAGCTGCTGACCTTTAATAAACACACGCTCACCTGTCCCACAGTCCAGCGATGTGACAGCTTGCGGCTTCGCAACTGGGTGCAGACTGCGCATGCGCGAGTCGCGCTGTGTGTCCTGAGTGGCCGGGCAATATTCTGGAACCTGTGACGTGCCCCGGAAAATTGCCGGGTGGGGGAGAGGAGAGCCCTCTGAGTGGAAGTGGGAGCTGGGTACCTGTCAAAACTAGGTACTCGCAACCCCCCAAAAAAATGGCACGCCAAATGTGGCTTGTCAAGGGGTCAGGAGTACTTAAAGCAGAACTTCCACTTTTGGGTGAAACTCCGCTTTAATATATTCTGTTTTGAGTAAGTATGGGAAAGAAGATACATTCTTTCGAAGGACCCACAAATTCCTCCTTATTTGTAGGACCTTCAAAAGAATGTAGAAAGAAACTGAGAATTAATCGAAAAGCTGTGTTTAAGCAGCAACTCAAGAAGAACAAGGGATGGTACAAAGCTTGTTGAGAAGAATGTGTCAGGTATAGAAGAAGATAGTAGGTACAGTGCCTTGAAAGAGTATTCATACCCCTTAAAATTTCCCACATTTTTTCATGTTACAACCAAAAATGTAAATGTATTTTATTGGGATTTTATGTGATAGACCAACACAAAGTGGCACATAATTGTGAAGTGGAAGGAAAATGATAAATGTTTTTCAACATTTTTTACAAATAAATATGTGAAAAGTGTGGTGTGCATTTGTATTCAGCCCCCTTAAGTCAATACTTTGTAGAACCATCTTTCACTGCCATTATAGCTGCAAGTCTTTTTGGGATGTCTCTACCAGCTTTGCAATTCTACAGAGTGACATTTTTCCCAAAAAAATGCAAAATAGCTCAAGCTCTGTCATATTGGATGGAGAGCGGTCTGTGAACAGCAACTTTCAAGTCTTGCCACAGAGTCTCAATTGGATGTAGGTCTGGACTTTGACTGGGCCATTCTAACACATGAATATGCTTTGATCTAAACCATTCCATTGTAGCTCTGGCTGTATGTTTAGCGTCGTTGTCCTGCTGGAAAGGTGAACCTCTGCCCCAGTCTCAAGTCTTATGCAGACTCTAACAGTTTTTCTTCTAAGATTGCCTTGCATTAGGCTAAATCCATCTTCCCATAAACTTTAACTAGCTTCCCTGTCCCTGCTGAAGAAAAGCATCCCCACAACATGATGCTGCCACCACTTTGTTTCATGGTGGGGCAGTGCTACTTTTCTGCATAGCGTTTTGCTTTTAGGCCAAAAAGTTCAATTTTGGTGTCATCCAACCAGAGTACCTTCTTCCATGTTTGCTGTGTCCCCCATGTGGCTTCTCTCAAACCGCAAAGGGGACTTCTTATGGCATTCTTTCAACAATGGCTTTCTTCTTGCCACTCTTCCATAAAGACTAGATTTGTGGAGTGCACGACTAAGGCCTCATACACACGGACGTTTCTAAAAAAATAAACAAAACGTCGGGCCCGACGTCAAGGAAAAAAATTCTGCGTTTTTCGACGTTATGCATCAGCGTTTTTGAGCGTTAGTGAGCGTCGCCGTCAATAGGCGGTTTTTAAAAAAAATCATCCCTCTGCTATTTTTCAACCTAAAAACGTCGGCGTCAAAAAACGCCGGTATAATATTAGGTGGCGTTTGTTGGCATATTGTGGCGTCGGCGTCAAAAAATGCCAAAATGTTACAGCCTCAGAACGCGATGGCCGTGGGTTCTAGTTTCAGCTCACTAACGCCGACGTCATCTACAGCTCAAAAACGCCGACGTTTTTATGGGGCCATTGACTAACATGGAGAGCTGCAAAAAGCGCCAGAAAACGCCGGCGTCAAAAAACGTCTGTGTGTATGAGGCCTAATAGTTGTCCTGTGGACAGATTCTCCCACCTGAGCTGTGGATCTCTGCAGCTCCTCCAGAGTTACCATGGGCCTCTTGGTTACTTCTCTGATTAATGTTCTCCTTGCCCGGCGTGTCAGTTTAGGTGGACGGCCATGTCTTGGTAGGTTTGCATTTGTGCCATAAACTTTCCATTTTCGGATGATGTATTGAACAGTACTCCGTGAGCTGTTCAAAGTTTGGGATATATATTTATAACCTAACCCTGCTTTAAACTTCTGCACAACTTTATCCCTGACCTGTCTGGTATGTTCCTTGGCCTTCATGATGCTTTTTGCTCACTAAGGTTCTCTAACAAACCTCTGAAAACAGATGTATTTATACAGAGATTATATGGAGATTAAATTACACACAGGTGGACCCTAATTACTAATTAGGTGACTTCTGAAGGCAATTGGTTCCACTAGATTTTAGTTAGGGGTATCAAAGTAAAGGAGGCAGAATACAAATGCCACACTTTTCAGATATTTATTTTTTTTAAATTTTGAAAACCATTTATCATTTTCCTTTCACTTCACAATTATGTGCCACTTTGTGTTGGTCTATCACATAAAATCCCAATAAAATGCATTTACATTTTTGGTTGTCCCATGACAAAATGTGGAACATTTCAAGGGGTATGAATACTTTTTCAAGGCACTGTATGAAGCTGGTTGTAGTTTGGTTATTTGCTTGCCATTTTCTAAAATGCACAATAATAACTGAGACTATCGCACATACCTTTCCATAGCCTAAACTGCTGGGGCTACCACGGTTACAGGCAAACCAGATATATGAGACTACCCCTTATGTCTAAAAGTAAATCTTTGCAAAAATGAACCTGTGCTCAGACTGCACACTAAAGTTTTTACATATTCTGATCAAACAAAAAAGAACCTCAAAACAAGTCCTCGTTATGTAGCTATAGGCATTATGGAGAAATTCATCTTCAAAGTTTATAACACAGGCATGAAAATCTCTGCAGCATAATCTTGACAGGCTGTCAGCCCTCCAATGTAAACACACAGCAGGTGCTAACAGCAGCAAGCTGTTAGAAACTGATTAAGACCCATATATGCATATAAGTATTTGTTGTGATCTTTGAGAGTCAATTACTTCACAGTAAAAGCAGCTTGAGAGGTCAGAGATGACATGTTTTAAAGCTTATTTACTGCCTGTAAATAATCTTAATCCTTTAAGATTTATAGTGTGGACACAGGTGCATTTTAAGATAAATATACAAACTAGCATTAAAGACCTCCCTCTGAAAATGCTAGTTGCTTGGGCTGCTATACTCCCACCCTGGCTTTTAGAATATCATCAAAAAGTTAACTTATTTCAGTAATTCAATTCAAAAAGTGAAACTCATATATTATATAGATTGATTACACACAGAGTGATATATTTCAAGCATTTCATTCTTTTAATTTTGATGATTATGGCTTACCGCTAGTGAAAACCAGAAATTCAGTATCTCAGAAAATTAGAATATTACATAAGATTAATGAAAAAAGGATTTTTAATACAGAAATGTTGGCTTACTGAAAAGTATGTCCATGTACAGTATAGTATGCACTCAATACTTGGTCGGGGCATCAATGCAGCGTGGCATGGAGGCGATCAGCCTGTGGCACTGCTGAGGTGTTATGGAAGCCCAGGTTGCTTTGATAGCGGCCTTCAGCTTGTCTGCATTGTTGGGTCTGGCGTCTCTCATCTTCCACTTGACAACACCCCACATATTCTCTATGGGGTTTAGGTGAGGTGAGTTTGCTGGCCAATCAAGCACAGTGATACCGTGATCATTAAATTAATAAATTCAATTAAATTGGTATTTTTGGCAGTGTGAACATGTGCCAAGTCCTGCTGGAAAATGAAATCAGCATCTCCATAAACCTGGTCAGCAGAGAGAAGCATGAAGTGTTCTAGAATTGGTGCCCAGGTAAGATGCTTCTGACATTGTCTCTAGTTCAGGACTTGCTTGACACAATGAATACGACAGTTGTAGCCCATGTCCTGATTACGTCTGTGGTGTGGTGGCTCCTAAAGCACTGACACCAGCTGTAGTCCACTCCTTGTGAATCTCCCTCAAACTCTTGAATGGCCTTTGCTTCACAATCCTCTTAAGGCTGTGGTTATCCCTGTTGCTTGTGCACCTATTTCTACCACACTTTTTCCTTCCACTCAACTCACCATTAATATGCTTGGATACAGCACTCTGTGAACAGCCAACTCCTTTAGCAATGACCTTTTGTGACTTACCCTCCTTGCGGAGGGTGTCAATGACTGTCTTCTGGAGAGACCATTTAAAGGCTCAGGAAATCTTTACAGATGTTTTTTGTTAATTAGCTGCTTAGGGTGTGACACCATGGGGTTGATTTACTAAAACCGGAGTACAAAATCTGGTGCAGCTCTGCATAGAAATCAATCAGCTTCCATTTGTTTTGCCAAAGCTTAACTGAACAGGCTGAAATTAGAAGCTGATTGGCTACCATGCACAACTGCACCAGATTTTTCACTTTCCAGTTTTAGTACAGTAACCCCCATGAATATTGAACTTTTTCACAATATTATAATTTTCTGAGATACTGAATTTACTAACTGTAAGCCATAATCATCAAAAATAAAAGAAAGAGATGCCTGAAATATATCACTCTGTGTGTAATGAATCTATATATCTTTCACTTTTTGAATTGAATTACTGAAATAAATGAACTTTTTGATGATATTCTATTTTTTTAGATGCACCTGTATATCAGTAATGATGGGGGAAATACAAAAGTCAGTGACTCAAAGTACTGATGCAAGAGGGTCAGTATGACAACTGGGCATTTTCAAAATGACAAGACAGCAATGACAGCCTCCTTTTTTTCTCCCAGGAAAGGTTTCCTTTATAATTAATTTCCAATATGCACTAAAACCTCAATCATTGGCAGACTGAGGAGACTAGAGTATTTTGTTTCCTAATAAATGAAAGATGCATTTTAGCGATCGTTTGCCCATGCCCACTGCACTGAAGCTGTGTGACGGCCTTGCTATGTCTGTCCCTTTGAAGTGTACACAGTTCAATCCCAGTGCATAGCTTGCTTTGCTCTCTATCTACTCCCACGATGCTTTCCTTTGGATTTCAACACTCATTGCTTCTGTTTTGACTTCTACTTTGCCAGCACTCTTTCTGTGCCACCTCTTTCTTTTTCTCAATGCCAGCGCTCTGTGCCTGACTCTCTCAACAGGATGCTCTTGTCCCGTTAGAGCGTAGAAAGCCGTGGGACTGTGGCAGAATTGCTCTCCTTCAAACAGACTCAGACTGTCTCAGAAGTGTGGGAGCTCTATCACACCGGCCAGCTCAGCCATAGCCCCCCTGTGGATTCCTGCACCATGAAGCTTCTCCCTGTGAATGGGAAGGATGTTTAAGTCTTGAAGTTACTAAGCAACTTGTTGTGCTTGCACAGCAGACAGCAGCAGGGCAGCTTAGAGCCCAGAAAAAGAATTCAGCAAGGGGGGTGCAGTGTCGTCATCCAAAAGATATGTGGGCAAATGTAACCTTTTGCTCTGTGCTAAGAATTACCAAAGCACTGCAGAGAAAAAAGCCAGCCTCATTTAAGCAGCCTATTGGCGTGTCAGATAATGATGTCATTCACCTTGAACACTGGGATGTCAGTACATAGCATTGCAGGTTTCAATGAAGAATGAACAATTTGTCTTGAAGAGAATAAAAACCCTCTTGTGTGATATTATTTAACAGTGTGACAGCTACTTCAAAGACTGCTTCTCTTTAAGACTGCGACCTAGTGAAAAACAAAAAGCTCCCTCCTTACAAAATTATTCAAAAAATGTATCCACGGCATGGGGGAAACGAAAAGAATAGGAGAACATCTCTTTTTTAAGGTGTCACCGTAGATAAAGAATCATTTTTTTTATTACATTAATTGTTCTTAGATATAAAATATACTCAGTATTTTTCCATGTCCCTGTAGAACAGTGGTTCTCAACTCCGGTCCTCGGGACCCACCAACAGGCCAGATTTTAAGTATTACCTTGAGGAGATGCAGACTAGAATACTGCAATCACTGGGCAGCAAATTATATCACCTGTGATGTATTTCAGTAATCCTGCAAACCTGGCCTGTTAGTGGGTCCCGAGGAAAGGAGTTGAGAACCACTGCTGTAGAATCTGCGCACATTGTTTGTGGAGCTTATGGAACCCTCGTACCACATGACCTAAGTCTCACTTCACCGGTTCTCATTCCACCCCAATGTCATGGCTGGCAAGAGAGAAAAGGACCATATGCCCCCCTCCGGGCCGCTCCCATAGTCATGAATTAGAGCTGGCATCGAAATGGTCTCCTTCTCTGCTCCATATACTTTCACATTACATCACTGAACAGGACCATAGCCTCTATTCTATGTTGACTGATTTTACAAGCCGGTATAAACAATCATCTCACAAATGTAACTACAGCAGTTCAGTAACCAGTTCACAGATATCTCCTTTAGGAAAAGAAGGTTGCTGAAGCATGAATTCTGATTTTCTTTCTATTTTTCCAAATTATTCCTTATTAGCATAAACATGGAATCACTGCTTCCTTAGGTCTATAAACTCTGATTGCCCCCAGGCCTAAAGGTGACCACACATGAATTGATATGATCATCCAATCGATCATTTGATGCGATTAAGATGATCAAACTAATTAAGGATCGTAAATTACACACCCTTCATTCAGTTGATTTAGTCTGCTCTTGATTGATTTTGACTCAAGTCAATCAGCCATGGCAGAATTCTGTCAATCGATTCAGATTGATTGAACAAATCGGACAGCACAGTGGTTAGCACTCCTGCCCTGTAGCAATGGGGCCTTGGTTTGAAACCCAACCAGGACAGTAACTGCATGAAGTTTAATTGTTTTCCATGTTCTTGCGTGGGTTTTTTCTGGGTGTTCCAGTTTCTTCCCACACTCCAAAGACATGCTTGTAGGATAATTGGCTCCTGGTTTCTACTATGTCTATGTGTGCATGTGAGTTAGGGACTGAAGAATGCAAGCTCTTTTACGGCAGGGACCAATGTTAATGTATAGTATGTAAAAGCGCTTTGTAAGTTGTCAGTGCTTTATAAACACCTGTAATAAATAAAATTATCTGTGTGTGTGTTAGATAACTGATCATAATATAGATCAATTAAAGAGGTTGTAAATGCTCAAGGTTTTTCACCCATTCTCTGCATTAAGGTTAAAAAAAAACCTTTTAGATGCAGCTCCTCCCTCTTCCCCCCAAAATACTTACCTGAGCCCGATCTCACTACAGCCGTGCTGCTCTCTCTTTCCTTCCTCAATGGACTCAGTGAGAGCAGCGGGAGCCATTGACTCCTGCTGCTGTCAATCAAATCCAGTGACGAGGGAGTGGGGGCAGGTCCAAGCCACAGTGCCTGTAAGAACACAGTGCGGCTGGGGATCGAGCCTGCATGAGTACCCTCCCAGCAAGCGGCTTGCTAGGGGGGTAAAGGGAAGGAGGAGCCAGGAGTGCCAGCAGGGGACCCAAGAAGAGGAGGATTGGGGCTGCTCTGTGCAAAACAGTGCACAGAGCAGTAAGTATAAAATGTTTGTTAAATAAACAAAATGATCCTTTACAATCACTTTAACTAATCAATTGTATTTTCAATCAACATTGTATGTGTTGCATCATTCCATATTTTAATAGATGGTGAATTGCTTGTTTGTGATCACTCATGCACAGATCAATTACAAATTGATGGCCACCATAAAAAAGGCCAGCTTTGTACTGCCCTACTGAATCCGGACAGATCATCGTTCACTGACTGGGATACCTGGGATTCAAACAAACTAGAAGCCTGTGCAGAATACTCTTTTACATAAGATATCTTGTGTATTACATTTACCAGCCATTGCTTTTCAATTCAAGAAGAATTTGCCGTCGGTCAGATGTGTGTGAGCCCTTAATCATATTTATATGATTTTATCCCGCCTAATGACAGCCACGGGACTATTTTTTCTTCCCTTTTTACAAGCAACATCAGAAGAGACCAATAAAGTCTATTGTGTCCCAGCTAGAGACACATGAATGGCTATGTTACTTCCAAACAGGGACACATTGCCAACAAGGCAAAGTGAGGTGACCACCTCAGGCGGCACTCTATGGAGGGTGGTACTGAGGCTGGAAGGTCCATACCGGACACGCCATCCTCACTACAGCTCAAAAATGTTTCCCTGTATACAACGCTTTAAAACAGCTAATGTGGTAGCACAGGGATTACTAAATGCTCCAGTATACAGTTAAAAAAACATGGTACAAGCAGGTATGAACTCACTACAGAGACCAACACTACAAACTCCGGCTTAATATGAAGAGTAGAACTGGCTGGTCAGGATTTGCTACATGCTTTATATAGAATGCAAAGTGATAAGAGCCTCCAGTGGAAAAACTGACACCTGAATGTGAGGATGGAGCTTCTCAAATCCAGTTGACTGAGCAGACAGCAGCACCTTGGCCCTTCACCCCTCCTCCCTGGGTCTTTGAAGCGTGACCTGCAGCCTGGGCCAGTTTCCCAAGTCTACCAACTGCAGCCCATGCCACAGCTCTGATTCTACGAAGCCATGTCTGACTGCTCCCCTTGCCTGTCATGTAAGAGGGTCTGCAGAGGGGAATGCTGACAGGTGCACTCATACTACGAGAAGGGGACAGAGAAGTCTATATATAGACATTCCTATATGTATATGCATGACCAGATTTCTAGAAGCTCACTGACAATCTCTTCTTGCCTCAGGTAAAGGGAATAACAAATAAATGCACACAGAGCAATCAAATATGACAATCCTACAAAAAGACTGCATGCTGGCGTACGTTTTATATATAATGAAGAAACGCTACTACAAATGTACTGTGTGATGGTGATTTTGGGACACTTTCACTGTACACGTGCATTATGTAGAGCTTGCGATATCAGTTAAGTCTGCACATGTATTGGTACATAGTTTGTCTAGTTGAAAAAAGACATACGTCTATCTAGTTCAATCAATATTGTGAAAGCATCCTGGAATTTAGTTTTGCAAAAAATGTTTTGGGAAAAAAAACAAATGGGTATATAAGGTATATATATGACTCAGAATATGTTGTTTAATATATAGTATGTTCTTGACCCCACTACACCAGTGTTCCTAAATGAAATATATTCTAATAATAGTTTCTACATAGTCATAAAAATACCCAGCAAATTAGGCTACATTCTCAACTCTGTGTTGTTCTAGCATTGCAGCTACATTTTAGGGGTGGTCAACCATTCAGTCCTATGAAAGGTGTACTTTGCTGGAAACCACACCAATGATGCAGCATGCATATATACCACATTAAAGAATAGAGTGGTGAATGTTGCCTTGGATACTTGACAGAGTGGTGAATGTTGCTTTGGATACTTTACACACACTATATTACCTAAAGTATCGGGACATCTGCCTTTACACGCACATGAACTTTAATGGCATCCCAGTCTTAGTCCATAGGGTTCAATATTGAGTTGGCCCACCCTTTGCAGCTATAACAGCTTCAACTCTTCTGGGAAGGCTGTCCACAAGGTTTAGAAGTGTCTATGGGAATGTTTGACCATTCTTCCAGAAGAGCATTTGTGAGGTCAGGTACTAATGTTGGATGAGAGGGCCTGGTTCGCAGTCTCCGCTCTAATTCATCCCAAAGGTTTTCCTATCCGGTTGAGGTCAGGACTCTTTGCAGGCCAGTCAAGTTCCTCCACCCCAAACTCGCTCATTCGTGTTTTTATGGACCATGCTTTGTGCAATGGTGTGCAGTCATGTGGGAACAGGAAGGGGCCATCCCCAAACTGTTCCCACAAAGTTGGGAGCGTGAAATTGTCCAAAATGTTTTGGTATGCCTTAAGAGTTCCCTTCACTGCAAGTAGGGGGCCAAGCCCAACCCCTTAAACACAACCCCACACCATAATCCTCCCTCCACCAAATGATTTGTACCAGTGCACAAAGCAAGGTCCATAAAGACAAGGACAAATGAGTTTGGGGTGGAGGAACATGACTGGCCTGCACAGTGCCCTGACCTCAGCACAATATAACATCTTTGGGATGAATTAGAGAGGTGACTGCGAGCCAGGCTTTCTTGTCCAACATTAGTGTCTGACCTCACAAAAATGCACTTCTGGAAGAATGGTCAAACATTCCCATAGACACACACATAAACCTTGTGGAAAGCCTTCCCTGAAAAGCTGAAGCTGTTATAGCTGCAAAGGGTGGACCAACTCATTATTGAACCCTATGGACTAAGACTGGGATGCCATTAAAGTTCATGTGCATGTAAAGGCAGGTGCCCTAATACTTTTGGTAATGTAGTGTATATGTGTGTCCACAGGGGTTCCCTTTGTCCTAAAGGATCACCACTGTGATAGCAGGGGGGTTAGCAAGACTGGTTGGAAGAATAGATCACCATCCCCATCACCAAAAGAGGTGCCATGGAGGGTCAGGTTACTGTGGATTCAGTTAGGTAATTATGGAGCTTAGAAATGTTTTTAGAAGCACTATAGAAACTTGTTTGAGGCGATGGAGGAGGCTACTGCTTCTTGCATTTTCCAGCTACAAAGGAAAAGCCTGTCTGCAAGAAGCCATATATTATGTATTCCATGCTTGTTCCTGAACCAGGTTCCTTGTTAAAGATTTAGGTTATAGGAGATGGTTTGATAAACAACGCAAACATTAAAAATCTTATGCCAAACCTAATATCCATAATTTATAGCTGTGTTTTTCAACTTTACTAAAATATCTATCCTTTTATTATAGCCACTGCTTACAGTATACTTCCTGGTATGGTCATCTAATTTCAAGTTCCCATTGACATGGGTAGACTTATTATCTGGTATAAATGTTCTCTAAAAATACTTACTGATATCTCTGGTATATGTGATTGATTACCAAGGGCTAAGCGGCACAGGCAATTTTGATCTCTAGGTACTGAAAGATTGGCAGTTACCCCTAAAGTTACAAGAGATTTTTAGTATCTTAATCATGCTACCATGTTTGCTAGCGGATAATCACCAGAACTAGAAATGAATCGCTAAACAGATGAAGCAAAGTGTTCACCAAGGAGTAAGCTACTAAGAAGTAGCATCTAGTAGAGACAGATCGATCTTGCATGATACCACAATGCTCCATGGATGTGCAATTGATCACTACATGACGCTACTGTACAGTAATTGATCAATCTGTTTTGCAATAATTTGCTCACTGCGCAGTAATTGATCAATCTGTTTAGCAATGATTTGCTCCTTCTAATGTTGAATTTCTTACAATTTTAATAGTAACATCAAAAAAAATCTCCTATGTAGCTCTAGGGTAATTAGGTGACAACAAGGACACTGTTAAACCTCTCAGTATATTGAGGTTAAAATCACTTGCACAGCTCAATTCCTATGAGGATGTGCTAAAAAAAAAAATCAGAACCACACTTGGCACTCCTGGGCTATCCATACCATAGTCTCAGAATTTGCGGTTGAAAGTGTCATCAGCACCTGGTATGATCACAGTTACAAACAAGGCCATCAAATCACATTTCACTTTCATTGATCACATGTGACTTAGCTGTCCTGCGGTCATGTATTGCCACGGTGCAGTTTCCGAACATTATAAAAATGACCAGGTTTAATAGCACGTCAGGAAAAGTAAAAACAAATGTCCTGAAAACCAATTACCTTGGCTTTTCGCATGCCAACGCCCTACCACAACTGGGGCTGATTTACACACTGAGGAAAGAAAACTGAGTGGGAATAGGAATCTAAATGATTGTTATAAGCAACACCTCCTTTCTTCCAAGTTCCACGCATCAGCGTCGCTGTGCCGTACAGCCCTATCTGTTTAGTGTTAAATAAATACTGTATTTTAGATAGCAGAGTGTGACGTTTGTATCGGCAGTAGGTATTTGAACAGGTGTCAGTCTGGAAATCCAAGGCATAGCTTGTGCATACAAGATCCTATGGAGCTGTCTGCTGCGGACACCTCGAATTTAGCAGCAGACAGTGCACGGGTGAAGGGAGGGGGCGCATGTATTACATGGGGGAGACAAGGGGAATCAGCAACAACCTGCGGCTGGTGTTCCATTCTGCCGAACAAGACGATAACTCATCCAGGCAGAAAAATATCATCGCTGAGGGAATACAAGCGCTGCCTGAGTGTAATTAGAGAGTAACCTGCACTAGAGCACGCTACGAGGATCCACTCACACACAAGGGAGTTTCCAGACAGAAATGCGTCACACTGGATTAACCAAATCCATTACAACATTACCACAGTATACAGCCAAGCTTTTGCTGACAATGTTCTCACTATGAATAAGAGTGTGTTGCATGGCCGCCAGCTGTTGTGATCTACGACCTCTCATCTGTACATGTACAGGCTCTCTGTTTGGCACTGTGCTCTGCCATTTCCCTACCCCCCGGCAATGTACACTTGTTTATCATGGTTTGAGCAGACACCGTGCTTTGGCATAGCGCTCTGTATTACCTGTCGCCACTCCGCTGCTCCTTTATCCTTTAAGAAATTTGTTGCACCAGCTTTTGGTTGGTTCCACTATTTACTGCACTCAGGCTTTAAAAAACTATGACAATGGAAACAAGAAGACATTGAGGAGGTTGTCCATAACAAGCAGCAATTTCCACCTTTCAGTTTCCTAGCAGAGGTTATTGATGAAGGCCAAAACTGAACCTTATTTGTTCCTTTTCCTATGTCTTATAAATCAGACCCCTTCCTTTTAGCTGTACCTGGCTGTGACAGACAGCCTTTATTTCTTTTTCTTCTCGCTGATCCCTGCATACAGGCTGATTACCAGTGGTCTCATTTTCCAATTTCTGGCAATTTTTTTAATGAACCTGGAGCAAATACAAATACAAACTACTGATAAAAAGTTGATCTGCATGGGTGCATTGCTCTCCAAGATGAGTACTATTATGAGACAAGAAAACCTGGCCCTGTCTAAACAACCTTTTTGGCACTCGTGTGTCATTACCATATTGGTCAAACCACAGCGGAATGTATACAGAATAAAAAGAGACAGAATTGATGTCATTTATTTACACTTCTGGTCTTTTACTGGTTCATTTGGTATGAAATGTAGTCTAAGGTTAGGTTCTTTATGTGTGTGTAATCACACGCTTTCCTGAAACAAAAATGCACTGATGTTAGCAGACATGGGGTGCCATTATCCTTGCATAGAACACCACAATGCATTTTCCCATGCTGTGAACCACATAGCACTATGCAGTTTCCCTGTTGCATTTTTGGAAAGATGTGGGGACCTTTTCCCTGCATCTTCCATAGATAAGCAGCCTATTCAAATGAATGGGGCGCTGTGCCCCAACAAATGAGGTTGCAGGGAAACCGCACTAGTGTGAACTTAGCCTAAGGGTCATCAGAACTTTAACTATGCTCCAAAACAGCTATCATGATTTAAAACAGTTCTATACTAATTCCAGCTGGCAGAAAGATGATGGTCATACACTTAAAGGGGTTGTAAAGTCAGAAGGTTTTTTATCGCTTTTTAATGCATTCTATGAATTAAGATAAAAAGCCTTCTGTGTGCAGAAGCCCCCCTATTACTTACCTGAGCCCCATCTCTGTCCAGTGTTGTCCATGAGTGTCTTGGCCATCCAAGACTCACCCTCCTGATTGGCTGAGACACAGCAGCAGCGCCATTGGAAGTCGGCTAGGCAATCAGGAGAGAGACGGGTGAGGCCAGGCGGCGACTCTGTATCTGAATGGACACAGGGAGCTGTGGCTCGACTCGGGTGCCCCCATAGCAAGCTGCTTGCTGTGGGGGCACTCAACGGGAGGGAGGGGCCAGGAGCACAGAAGAGGGACCCGAGAAGAGGAGGATAAAGGCTGCTCTGTGCAAAACCAACTGCACAGACCAGGTAAGTATAACATGTTTGTTATTTTTATAGAAAAAAAATGAGACTTTACAATCACTTTAAAGCATGCTAAAATGGCATGTGATAATATTAAGATGCCAATGTAGCTTACCCTAAGATCTATTTAGTATATGTACACTCTAAGAATTAACTTGTTTGCTTCCTTTTGGTCTGTTAAATATGTGATTAATGGCATCTTGTTCTATCTTAACAAAATGGTGGCCATCTGCACATAGATACTGACTCACTCACATGCATAAATAAGGTTGAGATGGGTAAAAGATCGGTCTTTTCCCGCTTTTCGCAGATTCACCCATAGATGACCATCACTTGTCCTCGACTTCGGTAGAAAATGGGTAGAGTTGGAATAAATACGTACACTCACTCAGTCATAGATACACGTCTACCGGTGGTAAAACAATTCTATCTTGTTCTACGGTAATTAGTGTATAAATTGTCTGGTTTTCCTTCGTTTGTTCAATTAAGAATCTCACATGTATATGATTTATCTAGAATCCCATTCGATGTAACCGTAGAATTATAATAGTGTACGGTAAAATCGTACGAAATTTCACTAACATTTCAGAGTAAAAAAAAGATATTTTTATTGTTTGTACAATATGAATGGACCAGACACGTCAACCAAAACGTGTCTCGTCGGAAATAGGAGGAGAAGAGCCCAGGGAGAAGACACGAGGACCGGGGAG
>BLSH010215088.1:372311-429562 GCA_018402905.1 Glandirana rugosa | reverse complement strand
CCTAACTCTTGTCTCTCATTTCCACTTAACTCACTTCGTCGTTACAACTTCTACCTGACTTCACTACGTGTAGAGAAATGACCATTCGGTTTCTCCTGTTATAACATTAATTATTCGGTTCTATAAAACTCCTGTACATGACCACAAAATTGAATATGTATATGTGAAATATTGATCACAACTCGCTTGGGCCTGACATTGCAAGCCCAGGCATGGCTTGAAAGCCCACAGGCACCGTGCCTGGGCCTGGGCCTGTAAAGTTTTTAGCAAGCCCAAGCCAGGCCCCAAGACGATAAAATAAGGTGCACAACTCTTCGACGTCCCGCCGAACGATTTTTGAAATGTCCGGGTCCGGGTCCGTGCCACGGACACCCGAAAGTTCGGTACGGACCCGAACGTTACAGTCCGGGTTCGCTCAACACTAGTTATAAAGTGTATATGTATAAGTTAAAACACCAGTACATGTCCTCAAAATATCTTGGCTTATTAATTACAATATTGTCCTCTTTGGCTTACCAGTAAAGAGATGTGCATCACTTCAGTCCATCTTCAACATTGCTGCTTCACTCAATTCACCTTTACTCTCTGTTCTCAATCCTGACTCTCAGTTCCTCCACTGGCTGACCGGTTACACACAGAATACAGTTCAAACTTCAAAGTCTAACCTCAGGGTCGATAAAAATCAATGATTTAAAAAAAAAAAAAAATTAAAAATCTGATTTTTTTTATTTACATCAGATTTTTTAAATAAATCAATTGTTTTGATTTTTATCAAATTTATTTTAATAAAATGCTTTTGGAGTAAAAATCTATCTGAAGATAGTTTTCTATTTAGGATACATCAATGATTTAGTTTATTCAGCATGAAATGGAGCTTAAGAGGAACTGCAGTCTGCTCACATAATTTGTAATAAAAACATCTTTGCAATTCTGAAGCTTCCTTCCAACCACTCTGCATATTATTTTATATATACTGTGATTTTGTACTTGCCAAATATGCTGCAGAAATCTCCCTCCACTAAATCTGGCTGCATCCATTTTAACAGTGGGCAACTGAAGCTGCTACCTGGATTTACACAGACACACAGAGGCACACCTCCAGCTCTGCAGCTTTCATTGGCCCTCATTCCACAAGAGTGAGAGAGAGCTGTGCATGATGTCATAAGCCCAGGCTAATTACCAGACAAGAAAGAGGAAGTGGGCTGTATAATATTTTTACTGGCAGAAAAAAATGTTTTACTATCCAAAGTTGAAACAACAAGGAGAATAGATGGGAAGTTGAAACAATGACTGAAGGTCCGCTTTAGTTATGTAGCATGATGTTGTATATTCTGCAATATTTCAATTTTTGGTAAACTCATTCAATAAATCCAAGCTCTACAACCTGAGATAACATGCACTGCATTGATGCATTCACACAATTTCCCAGTAACCATGAGATAATACAAAGTTCAGGAATATTCCTTTATTCCATTGTTTTGCAAATCTATGTACACTACAAACTGTATGATTGAATCGGTTCTGATATTGCTGTTACTAACCTGATAGCTTATTATTCTAAATAGGAAACCTTAATTTTGTTTGCAAATATTAAAGATTCTAGCTACCAGCAACAATAAGTACTTACATTTAAAGAGCACCTGTCATTTCAGATCCATCATGGCAGCGCCTGTTAGCGGGCATCCACTCACCCGCTCCCGCCCAGTCCCTCACCTTGTTGTGTCACTGCCACATCACCGGCCGTCCCATTAAAGAGAATGGAACTGTCGCTGAGTCAGCAGCAGGTCAGAGGAGGAGCCACTGCGGGACAGAGATGACAGTTGCCCTTTAATCACTTGCCGACCGCGTGACGGCGGCAAAGTGGCTTGTTATCGCAAACTGCCGTCAACCGGACGGCGGCCACTATAACTATGGTTGTGAGCGTGCGCGCACCGCCGGAGGCGCGCTCGCGCGCTCACTGTCTTCCGGGAGGGCCAGGGAGTGGGTAGGGCGGACTTGATCTCCGCCGGCTACCCGCGATGGCTCCCCCGCAGTTAAAGAATGGAGGTCCGTGTAAGTAAACATGGATCTCCGTTCTGACAGAGGGGGAAGGGCTGTGATCACAGGCTTCCTGTATATGGAAGCTGTGATCACTCCCCTCCCCCTGCCAGCCCAGCCCCCATACAGTTAGAAAACACTGAGGGAACTATTGATACTATATTGATTTAATTTTTCTGTTGGGGTGCCCAAATTTATGCACCTGTCTAATTTAGTTTTAATGCATATTGCACATTTTCTGTTAATCCAATAAACCTCATTTCACTACTGAAAAAACTTCAGTTATTTGATAGATCAAAATGAAATTGCTGATCCAAACACCCAAATATTTATAAATGACAATCATGGAAATTGTCGGGGGTTCCTAAACTTTTGCATACAACTGTATAATCCCAAATGCAGTGTCTGCTTTGCTTTCCACTTAGGTCCACTCCTCACACTTACATTGGCTAAGGCAGATTATGCTTCTGTGAAAGGGTTTTAACGTAATTGACTCTTCTCATTTTTTCCTGTAGGACTTCCTATTTTTCTGTTACCCTAGAATTCCCTTTCCACATACAACTCAACTCCATCTAACCCTTTACACACACCATACAAGTAAGGCTTCATGTACACTAGCAGCTCCAAAACTTGAGTTTAGGAGCTTTTGGTGTTTTTTTCCCAAAGCTCCTAAACGCAATTCCATAAAAGCCTATGTGTCAATGCACACAGGCTTTTACAGGAACAGAGTCTACCAGAATGGCTCTGTGACTTGCGATCACTGTGATGGCCAATCACAAATGTAAACAGTACGTTTGCTTACATTCGAGAGCCTTCCCCTCCTTCATCTGCTGCCAATCCTCTTGCTTCCTCCTCTCAGTGGTTTTCCTGACAATCCTGTGAGTTAAACTGCTCTCACTGACCACCGGCCAAAAAGGGTTTCCGCTGACCACCACTGAGCAGAAAGGGGATACACAGGGGGCATATGAATCATAAAGGGGCACAATGACTACCAATGTTATTGGGAAAAACACTGACTGCTAACAGTTTTGGGGAACTTACTACTGATCACCAACATTTAAGAGGGTCCACACTACTGACCACCAATATTTAAAGGGGTACTCACCACCGACCAACACCATAAAGGGGTATTAACTCTGGACCACTGAAATCAGAAAGCTGTTCTGGGCATCGCATAGTCCTGACCCCTGCACTCTGAGTGCTGCACTGTGTACATTATGTTCTAAATGAAATTACTTTGGGGGCATTTTAGGACCTCAAAAATGCGATATGTCGGATTCTTCAAAATTGTTTGCATTTTCCCTTATGTACTGTAGTAAAAAAAAAAAGAGGTGTTAATAAATACCACCAAAATCTTTATTGGCCTCTATAAAATGTATTTGGGTATAGTGCTGCATGACTGAGTAATTGTCAGGCTAAGTACTATAGCACTGAAGCTCAAAAATATCATGGTAATGGGTATTACAGGATCAAATGGTTAAAAGCCTGCAATAAACAATATTCTATTATGCATATGGCTGCATAGCATAATTATAGAAAAGACACAATCTTATATGTGAACAAAAATGTACATTTTATGGTGTGTAGTGCCTCAAAAGTGCACTTTATTGCCAAACAGGTTAAAGCCAGAAGAAAGGCTATAATTTCTCCGAGGTTATCCCAAAAATGGCTGCTTTCCAGCAACATAGGTGCTTATCATCCTTTTAGGTTGCCTTCAAGTATTAGTTTGGTTTCTCTATAGGACCACAAAGTATATGGTTTCCCCCTGAGAATGTACTATTCTATATAATAATTAGAACCACTGCACATGTTGGATCTAAAATACACAGTAAAACGAACTAGTATACACATAGAATTGGGTTAGCAGGCTGCAGAAATGTACCAGCGCTGCACGTTTGCACACCGTGGCATCTCACATAGCTATTTGGTGTAGTATATATAATGCGCTGACAGTTTCTCCATTCTGTTTATTACGACAGGAAAATGTCTGGATAACTGCAAAAGCAAATTGTGCATGTGAATTAGCAGAATGACTGCCTATATTACACATTACTCAGAAATAAATGTGGTCATCAGTGACTTCAAAGCATCCCTGTGGTGTTTGTGGTGTTACACTTGTCTATTATACTCTCCGAGAGCCCCACTCGTACTGCAGCCATTGTTGAAGAGCATAGCATAATAAATACTGTCTTAGTGAGCAATATAATCAATACTCCATCTTCAAGAGACAAGTAAAAGCTTTTTAACTCATTCATTAACAGATGAGGACTTCTGACCTTAAATACTATGTATCTGATTTATGAAACCTAGAGAACAGGGTGTCGTTGTTACTAACAGCAACCAATCACCTGACGCTTCTATGGATGAGCCCCACCATGGAGCAGTTTATGGCCCTATTATGGAGTTTATCTGTTGTAATATTATTACTAAGAAATACTCTTCTACCTGTTAATTTATGCAGGGCATGCAGATGTTTGCTTAATAGCATTTATAATATTTTAATATTCAACTTATATAACATTTCATATCCAGGATAATACAGGCGGTCCCCGGGTTACGAACAAGTCAGGGACTGTTGCTTTGTTTTTAAGTCAAATTTCTTTGTAAGTCAGAACAGTACATCTTTGAAGTGTTACTAAACCCACAACAGTAAATTCAATATGTATATGCAGAATAGCCTGCCTGTTATTCTCACTGTGTAACTTAAAGCGGTAGTAAACCCGCTGACAAAAAAATAAATAAAAAAAAATCCTGCAAGACAATAGCATAATATGCCCGAGTCGGATGCCCGAGTCGGTCAGCGCTAAGGACGCTGACATGTTTGTCCTTTTCTTTCTTCCAGGTACGCGGCTCCGGCGCTGTGAGTGGCCGGAGCCGCGTGACGTCACTCCCGCGCATGCGCGTGGGAGCTCTTCGCTCCGGCAGCCAGCTCTGAGTTGCCGGCCGCCTCGGCTGGATTGTCAGAGCGCATGCGCCGCTAATGTCAGCGGCTGCATGCAGGGCGAATATCTCCTAAACCATGCAGGTTTAGGAGGTATTCTTTTTACCTACAGGTAAGCCTTATTATAGGCTTACCTGTAGGTAAAAACAGCTTTTAGGGTTTACTACCGCTTTAAGGGGTTAATCCTCTGTACTGTGTAAAAAGGCTGTTTGATCTTGTATGGCCAGATACTTCCTGCTTGCCCTGTCTACTATATTAGACTATATTATACTACATGCAGGCAGTGTGGAAAGGTTGCACATGCTCTGTTCGATCTTCCTGTTTCACATGGACACAGACTGTAGTGCATTTCTAGAGACAGTGATTGTTTATTTGTGAACTGATCATGTCATTGGCAAAGCACCAATCAGCTCTGGCCGGATTGTGGGTGAAGGGTCACTGATGCAAAGGAAGTTTCATCATCAGAGAGTGAAATGTCTCCTCCCATATGAACACTGGGGACGTCCTGGCTACTTGCAGTTTATCCCCTGACTGCAATGTACAGATGAAAAAAAAAAAAAAAGGTATATAGCAGCAGTATTTTGATATAAAAAGAAGATTTAGAAGCGGTATCCAGGTCCAACATGGAGCGCAAGCGGTCGGCAGTGATGTCACGCTGCCTCCGTTCATAAGTAGGAGTTGTTCGCAACTCCGATGTTCGTAACTCGGGGACTGCCTGTATGGCAATATATGTTGTGTTAAGCTGAAATCCATTTAAAAAAGTATGAATGTGGGTAAGTTGTATATTGTCCTTAAGACTACTGTCACGTTTTTAGTACTGAACAAATTCTATCCCACATATACCCTTAAATGCCTTTGGGGATGGTGATACCAAAACTACAAAAATGGCCAGAACACCAGTATGCAAATTTAGAATATAGAAAAAATCAAAACTACAAACATTTCGAAGACACTACAGTCTCCTTTCTGAAGGTGAGATAATGAGAAAGGAGGCCATAGTGTCTCGGAAATGTAGCTTCTACGTTTTCTATGTGCTAAATAGGCTGTAACTGCAACTAAAGCCTCGTACACACAGTTTGTCGGTCGTATACAACAGGTCGTACTAACAACCGTTGTATATGTAATCGATTGTTCGTATGCGCGATTTGAACAGCTGAACATACGACGGTCGTACAAGGGGAGTTGTATGAGCAGACTAGAAAACTTGGTCGTACCAACAAGCGCTCATACGACCGTTGTATCGTGTGTACAGAGCAGTTGGTACAACAAGTTGTATTGTGCAAAACATGCATGCTCAGAAGTCAGGAACGGCCGGATGCTAATTACATGCACCTGAACGTTCTTCTGCGGTCATACAATCGCGTAGTGCAGTCAGTATGCTAGATACAACAGGTAACATATGATTTGCAACGATCGTACGTAGGATCGGCGTCCCGTGTGTACGAGGCTTAAGACCTTAGTAAAGATTTGAGGCCTTCACCTACCTGGCCGTTTTTATACTATAGGTTTTTAGTGCTGTCTTTGCTCTCCCTCCACCAAGAGATTCACCATTACTATTTCAGTCCAGGTGACCATTGTTACTGCGATAGAAAGTGAATGGAGATCCAAAATTTCTGGTTGTCACTAGAACAGTAAATTGGGGGCATTCCTACAATTTAACACTGATACTGGGGTATTTTTTTATCTTCCATTTATCCTACCCCAGACCACCAACACTAATGGACATCTTAGGTGGGAATCATCAGCTTATTCATGTTTTTTGCTAAGAAAAAACTGATAAATACTGATTCATGTGACATCAGTTTGCACATCTATCCTTAGGTCAGTTCAGGTGAGTTTACATTAGTTTGCACTTCAGTTCAGTTCACATCCATTTTTCCAAAGTTTTTCTTAGTTTTTGCAGAAGCCAATAAAAAGTGACAAAAGTCTAAATAAAAAATGTTTCTTCAGCTTTTATCGCTGCTCAACGTAAGTTGTATTTGGGTACAGCTTTACACGGCCGCGCAATTGTCAGTTAAAGTAACACAATACTGTATCGCAAAAAATGGCCTAGTGGTGAAGGGGAGTAAACCTTCTGGAGCTGAAGTGGTTAAACATGGTGAATAAAATCTAAAATGTAAAAAACGCCAAGGCGTGTGGACTATATTGTGGTCATTCCATTTCCATCTTGGGTAGATCCTATTTATACAATGTTGCCTACTTTGTAAGTGGGATTCTGTGTTTTAACCACTACAGCCCCGGAGCCCTTTTTTTTTCTTTTTACACTTGTTATTTACAAGTTAAAATCTGTATTTTTTGCTAGAAAATTACTTAGAACCCCCAAACATTATATATAGATTTTTTTAGCAAAGACTCTGGAGAATAAAATGACGGTCATTGCAATATTTTATGTCACGCAGTATTTGCGCAGTGGTCTTTTTTGAAAAAATACACTATTTTGAATTAAAAATGAAAAAAAAAAGTAAAGTTAGCCCAATTTTTTTGTATATCGTGAAAGAGGATGTTACACCGAGTAAATAGATACCAAACATGTTAAGGTTGAAAATTGCGCACAATCGTGGAATAGCGACAAACGGCGATACTTAAAAGTTTCCAAAGGGGACGCTTTAAAAAAATGTAATGGTTACCAGGTTAGAGTTACAGAGGAGGTCTTGTGCTAGAATTACTGCTCACACTCTGACGATCGCACTGATACCTCACGTGTGTGATTTGAACACCGGTTACATTTGCGGGGGCACGACTTACGCATGTGTTTTCTTTGCTGCGTGAACTCAGCTCACGAGGACGGGGGCGTTTTAAAATGTTTTATTTTTTTAGCACTGTTCCTTTAAAAAAAAAAATCTGATCACTTTTATTGCTGTCACAAGGAATGTAAACATCCCTTGTGACAGTAATAGTCAGTGACAGGTGCTCTTTATAGAGAGATCGGGGGTCTGACCCCCAATCCCTCCTTTGCACTTAAAAGTATTCAGATCGCCAAAAACGGCAATTCTGAATACTGTCACTTTTTTAAAATCGGCGTCATTGGCAGCCGAGTAAACCGGAAGTGACGTTGTGACTCAAGTCTTTTGCAGACTCTAACAGGTTTTCTTCTAAGATTGCCCTTTATTTGGCTCCATCCATTTTCCCATCACCTCTGACCAGCTTCCCTGCCCCTGCTGAAGAAAATAATACCCACAACATGATGCTGCCACCACCATGTTTCACGATGGGGATGGTGTGTTCAGGGTGATGTGCAGTGTTAGTTTTCCGCTGCACATAGCTTTTTGCTTTTAAGCCAAAAAGTTCCATTTTGGTCTCATCTGACCAGAGCATCTTCTTCCACAAGTTTGCTGTGTCCCCCACATGGCTTCTAGCAAACTGCAAACGGAACTTCTTATGACTTTCTTTCAACAATGACTTTCTTCTTGCCTCTCTTCCATAAAGGCCAGATTTGTGGAGTGCACGACTAATAGGAGTCCTATGGACAGATTCTCCCACCTGAGCTGTGGATCTCTGCAGCTCCTTCTCTGATTAATGCTCTCCTTACCCATCCTGTCAGTTTAGGTGTCATGCCTTGGTAGTTTTGCAGTTGCGCCATACTCTTTCCATTTTCGGATGATGTATTGAACAGTGCTTTGTGAGATGTTCAAAGCTTGGGATATTTTTTTATAGCCTAACCCTGCTTTAAACTTCTCCACAACTTTATCCTTGAACTGCCTGGTGTGTTCCTTGGCCTTCATGATGCTGTTTGTTTTCTAACAAACCTCTGAGTGCTTCACAGAGCAGCTGTATTTATACAGAGATTCAATTACACACAGGTGGACTCTATTTACTAATTAGGTGACTTCTGAAGACAATTGGTTCCACTGGATTTTAGATAAGGGCATCAGAGAAAAGGGGGCTGAATACAAATGCACGCCACACCTTTCAGATATTTATTTGTAAATTTTGTATAACGTAATTTTGCCACGTTTTGCATTTTCCCGCAGCCAGTGGTCAACCTACTCTGTGTGTACATGAGCTCTAACAAGGAAGAGCTGGAAGAACATTTTGCAACTAATTAGGTTAACTGGCAACAGATCAGTGATTGGATATAAAAAGAGCATCTTACATCTACAGTAGATAATATCATCAAAAGATTCCAAGAATCTGGAGAAATCTCTGTGCACAAGGGAAGAGTCCATAACACAATATGCGATGTCTATGATCTTCAGGCCCTCAGACAGCACTGCATTAAAAACAGGCAAGATTCTGCGATGGACATCACTGCATGGGCTCAAAAATACTTCCAAAAATCACGGTCTGTGAACACAGTTCTCCATGCCATCCAAAATTGCAAAGTAAAGCTCTTTCATGCAAGGAGGAAGCCATATCTGAACATGACCCAGAAATGCCACTGTCTTCTCTGGGCCAAAGCTCATTTAAAATGGTCTGTTTTCGCAACCATGGGCTATGCATCCTCCAGACTAAAGAGGAGTGTGACCTTCTTGGTTGTTATGAGCACTTAGTTCAAAAGCCTGCATCTCTGATGATATGGGGGTGTATTTGTGTGTATGAAATGGGAAGCTTGCACATCTCGAAAGGCACCATCAATGCTGAAAGATTAATCCAGGTTTCAGAGCAGCATATGCTCCTATCCAGATGACCTTCTTTTCTGGGAAGACCTTGCATATTTCAGCAGGACAATGCTAAACCACATACTGCATCTATGACAACAGCATGGCTTTGTAGTGGAAGAGTTTGGGTTCTTAATTGGTCTGCCTGCAGTCCAGACCTTTCACCAATTAAAAATATTTGACGCATCTTGAAACAAAAACTACGAAAAAGGAGACCCAGGACAGCAACTGGTCTCCTCAGTTCCCAGAGTGTTGGTAAAAGAAAAGGGGATACTACATTGTGGTAAACATGACTGTCCCAACTTCTTTTGCTATTTCAGAATTACCTTATTTTTTTTTCTTAAAATTGTACATTCTCTTAATTTAAGCATTTCATATGGTTTCTGTTTCTATTGTGAATAAAATATGGATTTAAGAGATTTGCAAATCATTGCACTGGATTTATATAGATTTTACACAGCATCCCAACTTTTTTGGAATTGGGGGTGTATTACACCATGGTGGTTTGTGCTGTGCATATGAAGACCCATATATACAGTATCTCACAAAAGTGAGTACACCACTAACATTTTTGTAAATATTTTATTATATATTTTCATGTGACAAAACTGAAGAAATGACACTTTGCTACAATGTAAAGTAGTGAGTGTACAGCTTGTATAACAGTGTAAATTTGCTGTCCCCTCAAAATAACTCAACACACAGCCATTAATGTCTAAACCGCTGGCAACAAAAGTGAGTACACTCCTAAGTGAAAATGTCTAAATTGGGCCCAAGTAGCCATTTTCCCTCCCCGGTGTCATGTGACTCGTTAGTGTTACAAGGTCTCAGGTGTGAATAGGGAGCAGGTGTGTTAAATTTGGTGTTATCGCTCTCACTCTCTCATACTGGTCACTGGAAGTTCAACATGGCACCTAATGGCCCGAGGATCTGAAAAAAAGAATTGTTGCTCTACATAAAGATGGCCTAGGCTATAAGAAGATTGCCAAGACCCTGAAACTGAGCTGCAGCACAGTGGCCAAGATCATACAGTGGTTTAACAAGACAGGTTCCACTCAGAACAGGCTTCGCCATGGTCGACCAAAGAAGTTGAGTGCACATGCTCAGCGTCATATCCAGAGGTTGTCTTTGGGAAATAGACGCATGAGTGCTTCCAGCATTACTGCACAGGTTGAAGGGGTGGGTGGGGGGCAGCCTGTCAGTGCTCAGACCATACGCTGCACACTGCATCAAATTGGTCTGCATGGCTGTCTACCCAGAAGGAAGCCTCTTCTAAAGATGATGTACAAGAAAGCCTGCAAACAGTTTGCTGAAGACAAGCAAACTAAGGACATGGAATACTAGAACCATGTCCTGTGGTCTGAGACCAAGATAAAACTTCTTTGGTTCAGATGGTGTCAAGCCTGTGTGGCAGCAACCAGGTGAGGAGTACAAAGACAAGTGTGTCTTGCCTACAGTCAAGCATGGTGGTGGGAGTGTCATGGTCTGGGGCTGCATGAGTACTGCCAGCACTGGGCACTGGGGAGCTACAGTGCGTTGAGAGAACCATGAATGCCAAAATGTACTGTGACATACTGAAGCAGAGCATGATCCCTTCCCTTCGGAGACTGGGCCGCAAGGCAGTATTCCAACATGATAACGACCCCAAACACACCTCCAAGATGTCCACTGCCTTGCTAAAGAAGCTGAGGGTAAAGGTGATGGACTGGCCAAACATGTCTTCAGACCTAAACCCTATTGAGCATCTGTGGGGCATCCTCAAATGAAAGGTGGAGGAGGGCAAGGTCTCTAACATCCACCAGCGCCGTGATGTTGTTGTGGAGGAGTGGAAGAGGACTCCAGATGCAACCTGTGAAGCTCTGGTGAACTCCATACCCAAGAGGGTTAAGGCAGTGCTGGAAAATAATGGTGGCCAAACAAAATAGACACTTTGGGCCCAATTTGGACATTTTCACTTAGGGGTGTACTCACTTTTGTTGCCAGACATTTATGGGTGTGTGTTGAGTTATTTTGAGGGGACAGCAAATTTACACTGTTATACAAGATGTACACTCACTACTTTACATTGTAGCAAAGTGTAATTTATTCAGTGTTGTCACATGAAAAGATAGAATAAAATATTTACAAAAATTTTAGGGGTGTACTCACTTTTGTGAGATACTGTATATCATCATGGTCAGTTTTCTGGCTATGCTGGGAGAACAGCCTGCCTGTCCTCTAATGGCCAAGACTTGTGCTGACACCCCCCCCCCCACACACAGCCATTCACTGGGAAGATCAGTCTTCACCCCACCTCTCTAAGCTCTTTATGCAGCTGAGAACAGAGATCATGTTATCACTTTTAAAAAAAGAAAAAAGTATTAATAATATTTATATATACACATAAACACACAAATGTTTTGCCTTTCATTTCTAAACTGAACTGAATGGGTTGATTTACAAGGTAAGGCTACTTTCGCACTGGGGTGGGCGGGCGGTAGCGGTAAATCCCCGCTAGTTTCAGCAGGGATTTACCGTTGTTATAGCGGCGCTAAGGCGCCGCTATGCAGGCAGGAGCGGGGCGCTTTTAACCCCCAAGATTGGGTTAACAAGGGGTTTAAAGTACCACCGCACGGCGCGACCGAGGCGGTGTACAGCTGCTTCGGGAGCGCCGTCCATTGCTTTCAATGGAGGGGGCGGTGTAGGAGCAGTGAATACACCGCTCACCGCACTGCCCCAAAGATGCTGCTTGCAGTCCTGCAAGCGCACCGCCCCAGTGTGAAAGCACTCTGGCTTTCACACTGGGGAGAATGGGGGGAGAGTTTTTCAGGCGCTGCACAGGCGTTTTTTTTAAGCATCGCAGCGCCTGAAAAACGTTTCAGTGTGAAAGTAGCCTAAGGGTTCACATATACTTTAACTTACACATTAGCTGTATGTGGGGAACTGTGTCAAATACTTTTGCAAAGTCCAAGTATACTATATCCACAGCCGATTAAAAAGAAATTTGTATTTTTTCCAACTTTTGTCTTAAGTAAGTCCATGCTATTTCATAAAATATTGTTTTCTAGCAACAACTCTTCTATATGCTCCTTTTTCAAACTTTCACGCATCTTCACAACTTTATGAAGTGAAGGCGGCTGCCATTCATGCGGGCCAAATGGGCCCAATAGAAACTGGCCGATGCCGCCCGACATTCGGCCCGTGTGTACTAGGCTTTAGGACGTTTAGACAGCTAATGATATGTGTGCTGAAATATCATGGTAGAATTTCAATTTTTAAGGATCCTTTGTCTTGAGGTTTAAGTGTGTGAGACTCAAGCCTCGTACACACGGTTCGACGGCTGTACGACCGAACGGACCAAATCGTATGTTGGCTGTTGTATCTAGCATACTTATCTATCTACATCTAGCAATCATACGACCAAGCTGAATGTAGTGACGTGTTATGAACGTATAAAGAGAAAGTTCAGGTGCATGTAATTTGTGTCTGGCCGTTCCTGACTTCGGAGCATGCGTGTTTTGCCCAATACAACTTGTTGGACCAACTTCTCTGTACACACGATACAACGGTCGTATGACCGCTTGTTGGTACGACCAAAGTTTTCTAGTCTGCTCATACAACTCCTGTTGTATGACCGTCGTACGTTGGCTGTTCTAATCGCGCGTACTAACGGTCGATTTAGCATACAACGGTCATTCGTAAGACCTGTTGTATACGATCGTTGACCCGTGTGTACGAGGCATCACTTGTGGCACAGTACGTAGCATATGTTTAACCACGGCCATTTAGGCCATGCTCACTGTTCTAAAGGACTGATAAGTGGCTGATGAGCATTCAGGAATGGAAATATCTATCGCTATTTAAAGTGCATGTATGCTTTAGGCCCTATATTTTATACACACACATAGCTTTATCTGAATATACAGAATCTGTTATGAATAGAGGGGGCTCCTGATTTTGACAGGCAATAACCAGCTGCCCACTTTTTGCTCTTTTAAGCTTTCCTTTCTCCTGTCTCATTCATCTTCACGCAGATTACTTTTACCTCATCATCAATGTCTTATTCTTTTTTGTTCAACCTGTCTTCTAATCATAACTTCTCCTCTGTGTCATATTACATCTTGTAGTCCCACTTTCACTATACCTCAATGTATCTGTCTCTCAGCCTCATTTAATACAGATATGACTTTGCGGGAAAGGAAAATGATTTAATTTATGATCACTCGTCCCTGATGTGGATCCTATGAATGTGAAAATCTGTGTTCCTAATTTTAATTGCTCCATTCGCTCCCTGCAGGAAGGCGGCTAAATTGGCTGAGTGAAATAGTGGCGAGTGGCAGGAAAACAGAGTCTGGGTTTTGTAATGTTTCTAAATAACAATGCCATTTTCACAGCGTGTCTCAGTGAAGCATGATTACCAGTCTGAGAGACTCTGATGTTCACCTGGGCTCTGAGATACAGTCAAACAGAAATTAGTCATCTGAAATGTGGGATTTACATACAATTCAAACTAAAAAAAGATATAGCCATAGTATAGTGAGTGTACTTTCAGGATCTAGAATGAAGGTCCCAGGAAAAGGCTAGAGGGAAATGTCATGTGTTGAAGCACAAGAGTAAGGCCTCATGCACACAGGACGTTAAAAAAATGTCAGTAGCTTTGTAGTGAGTTTTTCAGCTTTTTTCAGCACTATTGCACTAGCGTGTTTGAGCGTTTTTCAGCAGTAGCGGTTTTAGCATTTTTTTTTTTCATTGGATCAAAAACGTCCAAAAACGCTGGTGAGCTGCATTTCTGAGCGTTTTGGGGCATTTTTAGCGTTTTTGAACATTTTTACAGCTGAAAAACTCCTCTCAGAACCCACTGGTCTTGGATTTTTTTTGCAGCTCAAAAACGCCCCTGCCCAAAACAGTTGATAACAGCCCATGTGTGCATGGACACATAGGATAACATGATGGAGGGTTTATTGACTGTAATTGACTTTATTGCCTTAGGCCTCATGTACACGGGACATTTTTTGACTGGTTTTCAGCAGCTGTTTTCAGCTGCAGACATTTTTTTCTACAGTCAATAAACCCTCCATCATGTTATCCTATGTGTTCATGCACACACAGGCTGTCATCAGCTGTTTTTAGCAGTGACGTTTTTGAGCTGTAAAAAAAAACCCAAGAGCTGTAAAAACTTTCAAACACTTAAAAACGTCCAAAAACGTTTAAAACCGTCAATCCCCAACGTTTTTGGACGTTTTAGACCAATTGGAAAAAAAAAAAAAGCTGGCCCTTTAAAAATGGGAAAAAACACTAAAAATCAGCGGAAATATAACGCTGGTAAAAGCTGACAACATCCCTGATAAGCTACTGACGTTTTTTGGCTGTTTTTTCCTGTAAGCCTAAGAAAAATGTCTCAAGCCAAAAACAGCTGCTGTAAAAACATCCAAAAACGTCCTGTGTGAATGAGGCCTTAGGGTGGCCATAAACGGACCTCTTCTGTCCCCACCCCAACCCCTGATATAAACTTTGGAGAGGATCAGGCTGTTTCAGGCTAATGAGAGATAATAACTGTATCTCACCAGCAGAGAAGCTTGCTAGTGCTTTAAAAGATTTTCAAACAAATTTAAAAAATTTACATTATGTTATGCTTGACTTCAGTGAGAAGAGAGATGGAATGTACTAACTACTTCTGTTCATCAAGCAGATCAGACGAGAAAGAGTGGCAGCTCCTAGCTCTACAGACAATGGGCAGAATGTAGACAGTGTCTTGTATATTGCCAACCATAGAAGTACTAAAAACTGTATTTATGAGGCACTAAGTAGTCATGTCTTGTGCTTCTATTGCTTCTAATATTGGCAGATTATCCTCTTCCACATGGGCAAAACATTGTGATCATTTAAATAAACTTTTCCTGAGAGAAACACAGTGCCTGCCATTGCTGAACTCTTTTTGAAATGGCTAGTTACCTGGTTCTTATGCCAACCCTTCATCTACAATAGTATGGATCTTAAAGTATTAAAGACAGAGGGTCAACTAGCAATTTTGGAAGAGATGGTCACCGCAGGCCTTCATTTCCCCTATGACTGGTTTTCTACCAGTAGGCGGAGTAGGCGGCCGCCTAGGGCGCACTGCCGCCTAGGGTGCCTGGCCACTGTTGATCGGTCACTGGCTGCTCTGCATTGATCCTCTGCCCCCACCCCCATAAGGCTGTATATGATGGGCACAGGTGAGGCTGTATTGATTGGCGCTGGTGAAGCTGTATATGATGGGCACAGGTGAGGCTGTATTGATTGGCGCTGGTGAAGCTGTATATGATGGGCACAGGTGAGGCTGTATTGATTGGCACTGGTGAAGCTGTATTTGATGGGCGCTGGTGAGGCTGCATTTGAGTGGAGCCAAGGGGAGCGGCAAAATGAGGTTTCGCCTAGGGTGTCAAAAATCCTTGCACCAGCCCTGCACCAATCAACCTGCTAAGAACACTATTGGTGTTTTGTCCTAAGAGCAGTCCACTGCCAAAGGGTAAAGCTGAATCAGTTTTTTTCATTCAACCAGCAGGTTAAACCAAAAAAACAAATGTGGTTCCCCCATCTACACACTCAATTTGTCATTGTATTCTGACAGTGGGGACTCCCTTTCCATCAGAATACACGGATCAACATTACAGTCTATAGCCTGCAGTGCAGATCGAGCAAGAAAATACAGACAGGGTGGTTAAAGAGGTTGTCTACCTCCAAAAGTGATTTTTACCTACCAGTAAGTCTATATTAAGGCCTGTAGGTAAATGAATATCTCATAAACCTGTACGGTTTAGGAGATATTCCACTTGCAATGCAGCTGCTGACGTCACGGCGTATGCGTCCGCCAGAAAGATGGGCTCCTACGCATGTGCGGGAGTGACGTCTCACGGCTCCGGACACTCACAGCGCCGGAGCCGCAAAACCGGAACAATCCACACAGCGAAGATGTCCGCTCCCTCTGCAGGGACCAGGCAGCCCTGCGGGAGCTTCGTTCTAAGGTGAGTATTTCATAATGAGCTAGTATGCAGTGCATACTAGCTCATTATGCCTTTGCCTTACAGGTTTTTTTTTTTGTTTTGTTTTTTGGGTATACAGCCGCTTTAAACAGTGGTCAATCGGTAGACTGACTGCTGTTCAACAACAGTGGCCACACATGGATAAAAATCCAGTGTCGATCCATGTATGGCCAGCTTAACTTGCTGCTCAGCTTATACTTAAAGTGGAACTTCAGTGATTTTTTTCATCTTTCCAACTATTATATCCTCTGCCCTTGTTTTGACTTTGGATAGTAAAACATTTTTTTTTCTGCCAGTAAATACCTTATACAGCCCACTTCCTGTTTCTTGTCTGGTAAAATGCCTCAGCATTTGACATCATGCACTGCTCTCTCTCTCACTCTGTTTGCCAAGAAGGGAGGGGAAATGAGTCATATGAGGGCCAATGAAAGCTGCAGGGCTGGAAGTGTACCTCTCTGTGTCTGTGTGAATCCAGGAAGTGATCAAGTAGCAGCTTCAGCTGCCCACAGTTAAAATGGATGCAGCCAGACTTAGTGGAGGGAGATTTCTGCAGCATATTTGGCAAGTACAAAGTCACAGTATATATAAAATAATAATGATGCAAAGTGGTTGGAGGGAAGCTTCAGAATGGCAAAGATGTTTTTATTACAAATTATGTGAGCAGACTGCAGTTCCTCTTTAATTGTAAGATAACACAATCATTGTCTGTAATGGCACAGTGAAGGGTTGTGCTATATTTGTGTTTTCTGACATTGGTTAAAAGGTTAAAAATGCCTAAGTCAGTAAAACATACCAAAACTAAAAAATACTGCCTCTGTATGTCTGTGTAGGTATGACATTTACAATGAAGTCAAATGGCACAAAAACAAATCTGAAAAAAATAATATATACAGTATATATTTTTTTTTCTTTAATACAGAGGGCCTACATACTGTACATATCACTTCCATGTGTGAGCTTTTTTTTTTCTAGATATTGATTTGTAGAAAAAGTGTGCCTTATGCTGATGTGAATTGCTATTTACAGCTTACAGAGGTAGAATGTGTATGTTGGTAGAACAGCAAACAAACTGATGTAGTTGATAACTATAACACGCATGACTGATCTCCAAGGTTCAAATGTTGTCTCTATAGCTTAGAACTGGATGAAATAGCTAAAATA
The DNA here is from genome assembly GCA_018402905.1 of Glandirana rugosa. Classification (NCBI taxonomy): domain Eukaryota; kingdom Metazoa; phylum Chordata; class Amphibia; order Anura; family Ranidae; genus Glandirana; species Glandirana rugosa. The sequence continues at coordinate 411,827 of BLSH010215088.1, read as the reverse complement.
AACCTCTGATCTCAGGGAATACTTATGTTGGATTTCAAATAAACTGGAAACTACTCTGACCGTTTAAAGAAACAGTAGCTTTTTAGTTTTATGTCATATTTTAACAATTTTACAAATGTATCTAAACAATGTATTAGGTCATATGATTTGACTTCTTCACCAGACGCATACATAGAGCTAGAGTATAAGTTAAAGAATACCGATATTTCATATTCCTGATATGGGTCTGTTGTACCATGTACTTGTGTTTAAAAGTATCCTGTTCTTTTTGTATTTCTTCCTAACTGTGAAATACCTGGTGTTCCTGCCAGCCCCCCTGCTTTCCTATTTCAAACTGACCACTCTAGGCATGAGAGCACATCCATCTCAGTGTGGTGAGTTTTCTGGCTGTGCTGAAAAAACAGGCCCGTCTGTCCTCCAAAGGCCAAGACTCACTGACACATCCCCCTGCACAGTGTTTCATTTGAACGATCAGTGTCCTGCTTTCTTCTTGCCTCTTGCTGACACTCTTCCCTGCTGTCTCCACACCCACCTGTCCAGGTCCTTTATACAGCTGATAACAGCATTCATGTAATCACTTATAAAAAAAAGGGAAAAAATGTGTTTATACTTTGTAATATATACAGTGGGTATAGAAAAGAATCACCCCCTTTAAAATAATCACATTATGTGGCTTTGTGGCCTGAAATGAAGACAGACGCAGTTTTTGTTTTAACATCCAATTCAAAGATATAACACCAACATGAAAATCGAAAACAGAATCACTGAGTTGGAAAAATGATCATCCCTCCTAAAAATGACTTGTAAACTCAATCAGATGTAGCTAATCACCTTCTCAGTAGCAATTTGATTAGCTCAGAATGAAAAGAGCTTTCCATGAGCATTTCAGTCCCTGTTAGTGCAACTGAAGCAAGCAACCATGGGTGGCAAAGCACTGTCAAAAGATTTCTGGTCAAGCAGACAGGAGATGGATACAAAAAAAATCAAAGGCTTTATCAATGCCTAGAAGCACAGGGAAGTATATTATTAAGAAGTGTAAAGCATTTAGTAAAACACAGGATCAGGACCATGTCACTGCAAACTGGAAGAAAGTGCCAAGAGGAGACTGGTCAGAAAGGCTACCAAGAGGCCTACAGCAGCTGCAGGAATTTATGACAAAGAGTGGTCATTGTGTGCATGTGACAACAATATCACAAATTCTCCACAAATGTTGTATGGGAGGGTTGAAAGAAAAAGCCACTCTTCAAGAAAGGACAAATGCAGTCAAAACGCACCTTGAAGATTCTGAGGCCACGTGGAAAAAGGTTATGATCAGATGAGACTAAAATGAAATCATTTGGCCTCAACACCAAACGATATGTCTGGCAGAAATCCAATAGAGCTCACCATCCAAATAACACCATTCCTACATTAAAGCATGGAGGTGGTAATATCCTGTTATGGAGGGGGATTCTCTGCAGCAGGGACTGGAGCACTTGTCAGGATAGAAGAAAAAATGAATGGGGCAAAATACCATCGAAGAAAATTTGCTGCCCTCTGCCAAAAAGTTGTCAATGGGAAGAAGGTTTACCTTCCAACATGACAATGACCCTAAGCACACAGCAAAAATGACCACACAGTGGTTGAAGAAGAAAAAGGTGAATGTCCTTGCATGGCCTAGTCAGAGCCCAGACATAAACCCCATTGAAAATCTGTGCAATGACTTCAAAACTGCAGTCCACAAATGGTCACCATCAAATTGAACTGAAATTGAGCAGTTCTGCAAAAGAAGAGAGGGCAAATAGTGCAAAGTCTAGATGTGCAAAGTTAGTAGAGACATATCCCAACAGACTAAAGGCTCTAATTTAAGAAACAGGTGGTTCAACAAAATACTGACACAAGGGAGTGATCCTTTTTCCAACTCAATTCTGTTTTTTATTTTTTTTCTGACATGTTGGTGTTATATCTTTCACTTGGATGAAAGTTGCACTGAGTAAATACAGCTGAAAACAAAAACTGCGTCTTTCTTAATTTCAGGCTGCAAAATGTGATTATTTTAAAGGGGGTGATTCTTTTTCTATACCCACTGTATGTATATATATATATATACACAGAGTTGTGCTCATAGGTTTACATACCCTAGCAGAATTTATTATTTCTTGGCCATTTTTCCTAGAATATGAATGAGAACACAAAAACATTTCTTTCACTCACGATTAGTGTTTGGCTGAAGCCATTTATTATCAATCAACTGTGTTTACTCTTTTTAAATCATAATGACAACAGAAACTACCCAAATGGCCCTGATCACAAGTTTACATACCCCAGTTCTTAATACCGTGTATTGCCCCCTTTAACATCAATGACAGCTTGAAGTCTTTTGTGGTATTTGTGGATGAGGCAGTTTATCTTCTCAGATGGTAAAGTTGCCCATTCCTCTTGGCAAAAAGCCTCCAGTTCCTGGAAATTCTTGGGCTGTCTTTAATGAACTGCACATTTGAGATCTCCTCAGAGGGGCTCAATGATATTGAGGTCAGGAGACTGAGATGGCCACTCCAGAACCTTCACTTTATTCTGCTGTAGCCAATGACAGGTCAACTTGGCCTTGTGTTTTGGATCATTGTCATGTTAGAATGTCCAAGTACGTCCCATGCGCAGCTTCCTGGCTGATGAATGGAAATGTTCCTCCAGTATTTTTTTTATAACGTACTGCATTCATCTTGCCATCAATTTTGACCACATTTCCTGTGACTTTGTAGCTCCCACGTCCCTAAAACATCAGCAATCCACCTCCATGTTTCACAGGCCTTGTTGATTCCTCTTCAAAAGTAGCATTTATGGTTGTGGCCAGAAAGCTCAATTTTGGTCTCATCACTCCAAATGACTTTGTGCCAGAAGGTTTGAGGCTTGTCTCTGTGCTTTGTGACATTTGTGTAGTAATGGCTTTCTTCTGGCGACTCGACCATGCAGCCCATCTTTCTTCAAGTGCCTCCTTATTGTTAATCTTGAAACAGCCACACCACATGTTTTCAGAGAGTCCTGTATTTTTATCCCAAACAATTTTCCTGGCAGTTGTGGCTGGAATTTTAGTTGGTCTACCTGACCGTGGTTTGGTTTCAACAAAACCCCTCATTTTCCACTGCTTGATTAGAGTTTGAACACTGCTGATCAGCATTCTCAATTCCTTGGATATTTTTTTATATCCCTTTCCTGTTTTATACAGTTCAATTACCTTTTCCCGCAGATCCTTTGGCAATTCTTTTGCTTTCCCCATGACTCAGAATCCAGAAACGTCAGTGCAGCACTGGATGAAAGATGCAAGTGTCTGTCAGGAGTCCAGAAACTCACTGACCTTTTATACACACACATTAATTACAAGCAAACAGATCACAGGTGAGGATGGTTACCTTTAATAACCATTCAAACCCCTTTGTGCCAAATTGTGTGCATGTTATCAGGCCAAAAGCACCAGGGTATGTAAACTTTTGATTAGGGTCATTTGGGTAGTTTCTGTTGTCATTATGATATAAAAAGAGTAAACACAGTTGATTGATAATAAATAGCTTCAGCCAAACACTAACCATGAGTGAAAGAAATGTTTTTGTGTTATTCATATTCTCTGAAAAATGGCCAAGAAATCCTAAATTCTGCCAGGGTATGTAAATTTATGAGCACAACTGTACATATATTTATTTCAGTATGGTACAATAGGCTATTGGCTTTCCCTTACAGGCTGAGTAAGTCACCTTGACCTGTGGAACCTCATATAGACCCACTTCTTCATCTTTATGTTAGGTGTCATTAGAGTTTGTTTGGGAGTATTCTACTCGTGAACCCTGGGGAGGCTCTGCTGGGTTTGTTATAGCAAATATATTGAATGAACAGCCAGAACAGAGCGAATTCATCTGATCGTAGAACCTAACTCTAAGCTATGTGACGACAGCTCAAACCAAGTGTGTGTATCATGCCCAGATCACAGATAAATTCCAGTCCAGGAAACAGTTAGGCTTCATGCACACAGGACGTTAAAAAAAACGTCAAAAAAACGTGCGCGTTTTTTCGCATTTTTAAAGGGCCGGCGTTTTTTTCTCATTTGATCTAAAACGTCCAAAAACATTGGGGATTGGCGATTTTGCGCGTTTTTGAGCGTTTGAACGTTTTTACAGCTGAAAAACGTCTCTCAGAACCCACTGGTCTTGGGGTTTTTTTTACAGCTCTTTTTGACTGCTAAAAACAGCTGATAACAGCCTGTGTGTGTATGAACACATAGGATAACATGATGGAGGGTTTATTGACTGTAGAAAAAAATGTCTGCAGCTAAAAACAGCTGCTGAAAAACAGTCAAAAAACATCCTGTGTGCATGAGGCCTTAAAGTGACAAGTCAGTGATGACTTTTATGAATCTTTACATGGCAGGGCGACAAATTGAAAGTGTTGGTCTCCCGCAGCAAAAGTTAGAAATCATTGGTGGCTGGAAAAGATGGGAATGTGAAGATAGGCATCTTGACTGTCTACTGATGCCACTCATTCCACCTAACTCTTTACATTTGGAGGCACTCAATATTTGTTTCTTTTTACTATATGCAGCCATGACATTTATGAGCACTGTATTCTATCTCAGTTACACATTCAAGTGTACAGTAAGTATGCCCTTTACAATGATTACATTATTCAAGAAAATCATCAGGAAAAAATATTTTTGGATACAAACTACGTAATTAGGCATAATTATTAAGGCAAAATGCACAGCGTAAAGTACAGTAACCCACAACAATTAATCAGAATTCACCTGACAATTAATCAGAATTAATCTGACTGGTAGGTATGGGTTTCTGCACATTGCACATAATTACTGGTTTTTGTAACATATTAGGAAGATGTGGAGAAAGTATTCCACATTTGCTAAAAGCCTTAGGTGTTATATTTGCACAGTTTTGCAGGAATCAAACATTTTCCTGACCATATTAATCCCACCTAAGTGGCCGTCCACTTCTTTGCCACTAGGTGGGGTTTATAACTGACGTTCTAAAAGCACCACTGATTGGCCTTATTCCATTCTTTGCACATTTCTAGGTAGACTCCTATGCTGGGAAAATGCCCTTCTGTCGATGTTACAACCCAAAGCAAATTGATTGGGAAACAAAAAAAAGATGTATTTTAAAATGCATTCCTTATCATTTAGTTCATTAATTTAAGCAGGATGTGAAAATGGCACTGGATGCGAAATGGTAAACATACCCCAACGTCTCCAGTCTCCGCTCATAACCATGCTTGCAAAAGCTGCCGTGAGCTGTGAAAGTGTTAATCAACATAGTAGCCAGACACTGCAGCTTGTAGAGACTAGTGAATTGATTTAAAAGGTTTAATACGAGCATCAGCTTGCGCCTATTACTGCTAGTAAGCTGTACTGAGGTTATTTGTTCGCTTGGAAAAAATAGTGCTGCTTAGAATGAGCACATTAAGGGTAAAATTGCAGAGAAAACCCCATTACAACTTTATTGCTGGCAAATTGGAACCAAAGCTCGTCTGTATTTCAATTACTCAGTTACCAAAGAGATAAATCCTTTCTTCTATTTTTTTTTCTGCTCTCTCCCTTCTCTCTCTCCTTTTGCAGACGTTCAATCTCAGACTCCGTGATGAGAAATCCTCTTATTATACCCTACCGACAGCACGCGGTTTTTCTTAGCAATTTCGAGAAATTGTCCATTAAGTTCTTTTTATTACGTCCCAAAAGCTTCTAAGCTCACAAGACATTTATCATGGAGAAATGCTGGCCGAGGCGTTTCAAGGTCCCTCCCCACCCCCCATTCTCCGTCAGAGCTTCACCGAATTCTTTACATACGTCATGCAGTGTATGTTTAACATGTGGCACGCATGCTGCTTTATTCACTTTTCTAAAAATGGCTCTTAAAAAAAAGTTTCAGAGAAAAGAAAACAATTACATATTTTTTTCAATACCTTTGCTGATGGAAGAACTGTCTTCTGAATGAGCATATGAAGTTCTAGTTTTTACTACATCCTTACCAGTTAGTCTCATTCAAAACTATGCTAGAATAAGCTTGGGTTTTTTAATGGAGGACTCAATAATGTTCGAGATACTCAACTGAAGTGTAATTTGTGCATGACACAAAAGTGATTCTCAGTACGTACAAATTAATCAGATCAAGACAGGTCATTTATGCCACCACTGTCCAGCTACTCCTTTTCGGACTTCTATGCATTAAGATAAAAAAAACTCCAGTGTGCATCTGCCCCCCCCCCCCCCCCCAGCTCCCCTAATACCTACCTGAGCCCCATCTCGATCCAGCGAAGTTGCACGAGAGTCTCGGCTACTCAGGACTCTTCCTCCTTATTGGCTGAGACAGACAGCGGGGCGCCATTGGCTCCCGCTGCTGGCAATCAAAGTCAGTCAGCCAATGAGGAGAGAGAGGGGACATGTCTGAATGTGCACACAGAGCAGCAGCTCGGCTTGGGCGCCCCCACAGCAAGCTGCTTATTGTGGGGGCACTCGGCAGGGGGGAGAGGCCAAGATCACCTGCAAGGGACCCGAGAAGAGGAGGATCAGGGCTGCTAAACCATTGCACAGAGCAAGTAAGTATGACATGTTTGTTATTTTTAAATGAAAAAAGATGAGACTATAGTATCTGTCATGGATCTGCACTAATAATTCAGGTCCTGTCTGTTTGCTTACCTCTCTGCTCTGTGTTCCAGCTTAGGGACCGAGCCCTAACACCTGTATGATTAAGTAATCTCCTACCAGCATGGCTCCACCCACAAGAAAGCATACTTAACTCCGTGTGCTGCAAGCCGCATTGCCGATCAATATTGTGTGTTTGGCTTGTATGTTTGCTTCTGCCGCGTGGTCTTCGTTTGTTCTCGTGTACTGATCGTGGCTTGTTCCTTGACCTTCCCTGTCTGCTAGTCACCCCAACCTTGGCGTGCCTCCTGTTTGTTCTCTCTGCTTGTAGCCCTGACCTTGGCTCTCCCACTGACCTCCTCTTGCCATCTTGCACTACTGATTTCTCTCCAGTCACCTGTAGCCTGCCGGGAGCATGTGCTGGGGGACCCCGGGGGCCGCGACCTGGATCCACTTGCAGCCAAGTCCATCCTCACCACCAGAGGCTCTGGTGAACACCTACTGGCTCTTAGACTCTGCACCCTGGGGAAACCTACACTCTAGCTCCCTGTGCATCTGTGTCTGGGTCCCAGCAGTCCCACTTCCCTGCACCATCCTAATCTCTAGTCGTAGCAGTCAGCTAAAGGGTTCACAACCTTAGCGGTGCGCTTCACAACCTTGGTGGTGCACGTCGCCCTTCAGTGGTGCAATTCGCAGCCCAGTGGTGCGCATCTGTCACCTGAACCCAGGTGACCTGACAGTATCACTTTAAAGTGGAACTTCACCTTAATGGAGAAGTTCCGCTTTATGTCCTCCCCCCTCCTCTTCTTCTTTTGGAACTTTTTTTGGGGGACAGCTGGTACCTAGTTTTTCACCAGAAATTCTCCCCCCCCAGCCAGGTCCCAGGAGGATGCGAAACCACTCACAGGGCTCAGTGAGGCTCACGCATGCACAGTGGGAAGCTGAGTGTGCAGCCGCAAGGACTCACAGCCATCTCCCCACACTAAACATGCCGGTGTCAGGGAACTGAAGACGGGCAATGAACTGGGTGAGGACACAGCTAGATCCCTGGACATGTAAGTGTCCTTTTTTTTAAGTCAGCAGCTACAGTATTTGTAGCTGCTGCCTTTTCTTTTTTTTAAACCCGACTGAAGAACCACGCAAGTGGACCATATTTAAGAATGGCCTGGATGAAGCAGCCATCAGATATACCTGGAATAATATGATAAGATATGTGACCAACCTTTTATCAAAAGGAAAATAAAATACATTTATATATTTAGGGTAACAAGCTGATACATATATTTAGGAGACGCATATCAATCATGCCTACTACTAGCTATAGTATGACCTGGGTAAATTAGGTTCTCATTTACCCAGGCCATAATATAGCTAGTAGTAGGCAATTATACTGAACAAGATCTGTTTGGTAATGTTAATGCAAACAACTTACAAGACACCGATGTATAACATCCCAATATACTGTGCGCAAAGGATAAGGTTCATTCTGAACACGGGTAAGCATTATTTGTTTTTAAGTGAAGTTTGGGTGAGTTACGGTGAAGGGCTTATTTACTCTTCCGCCCTGCAGTAATTGCAATAGTACATATTGTGATAACAAAAGTAACATGTGTTGGTGTGCCAATCATTTTGAATGGCATTCCAATACACTAAAGCAATGCACCTGCAGAACGCCACAACACACTGAAAGAATGGAAGTACGTTGCAGTGCATTCGAAAAAAGGGGCACATACTTTTTTAAACATGTTAAAAAATAATTTTGAATGGGCTGCCTTAACGCAATGCACATTACTGCATGGTCATTGTTCCTGATTTTAGTTGGACTTGTTTAGCTGAACCCTGGGTATATTTTAAAGTGGACACAAACCCTAACTGAATAACATTTTGTCTGCTAAAGAATTGTATATCACAAACAATTGTCACTTTCTTAGAAAATAAACATTTTTACCATTTTTTGCATCCTTTGTTGCAATGCAGTACTGCTGATCACCTGCATTTCAGAAAAAGCTGTACAGCATTTCTCAGGGCTGGGTTCCTGGTGCTGACAACTGAGGACCATGCCTGTGTAAAGTGTATTAAAATGGCAACTTGTAGTCTCTATCACAAGCCTTGGACACGGTTACAATACAGGAAAATTGGGAGACAGGACAGAGTGTTGTCACCCTGTAACAGGAAGTTCCTGGATAAGAAACCTTATGGTAGGATCATCAGATATTATATTACTGAAAGCTGTATATTTAAAAATACTTAAAATTACTTTTGGAATTACATTAGGCTTGTAAGACATTCGTCAGGTCAGGAAGGGGGGGACAAGTGAGCGCCCCCCCTCCTGGACCATATCAGGCCGCATACAACAAAGTACCCCATACTCATTTACATAGGGTGGGGGGCCGGGATCTGGGGGCCCCCTTGTTAAAGGGGGCTTCCAGAGTCTGATAAGCCCCCGTCAGCAGACCCCAACAACCACCGGCCAGGGTTGTCGGGAAGAGGCCCTTGTCTTCATCAACATGGGGACAAGGTGCTTTGGGGTGGGTGACAGGGCCCCCCCTGCCCCAAAGCATTCACCCCCCCATGTTGAGGGCATGTGGCCTGGTATGGTCCAGAAGGAAGGGCGCTCTCTCGCCCCCCCCTTTCCTGACCTGCCGGGCTGCATGCTCGGATAAGGGTCTGGTATGGATTTGGGGGGGGGGGGGCCCCACGCCAAAAAAAAATGGCACGGGGGTTCCCCTTAAAATCCATACCACACTGAAGGGTCTGGTATCTCTTGGGGGAGGAACCCCATGCAATATTTTTTTATCATTTTGGCAGAGGCTTACTCTTCCTCAGCACACAAGTCGCACCGCAAGTCGGATCACCATGATCCGACTTCTGGTGCGACTTCTATTCATATAAATGGACGCCACTGATTTTGAATAGAGGCAAATGATTTTGAATAGAGGCAAATAAACGTGGCTAAAAGCTAGCGCGGATAAATGAGCAAACCAATGCAAAACGATGATCAAACTGCGTTTTTAATGCTGCTTTTTTCCTAGCGTAGGTACTAGCTTTACAACTCGTTTTTCATAACGCATGTGTATGAGGCATTAGTCTTTAGGTGGTTAAACTGAACTCATTTAGGGCCGGTTCACACCTGAAGTGACCCAACTTGCAGGGCGATTCAAGTATATTAGTATTATAGAAGTCAATGCAAGTCGCGCTGAGGTCACCCTGAAGTAGTACAGGAACTTTTTTTCTAAGTCGGAGCGACTTGAGTCGCTCATATTAGAACGGTTCCATTGTACTGCATTGAGGCGACTTGTCAGACGACTCAAGTTGCCTGAAAAGTCGCCTAGGTATGAACGGGCCCTTACAGACAGAAGGTAATTCCTTTGATCTAAAAGAACAAAATGATAATTTGTTTATAGTTATCTCCCAGTGCCGACAATGTAGTTGTAATAAACTTGGCAGGCTGCCTGTTTAGTTTTTTTGACAGCTGTCATCAGTGAACAGAGAACTCTCTGCATTGAATCGAAGAAATGCTGTGTTAAGATCGAGAGGGGGGTTGAATCGAGATCGTGATTTTTTACCGATTAACCGTACAGCTCTAATACACATGTGTAGATGGAAGAATCTGTTTTGTTTTTTGGGTTTTTATCTCATTCAGCCCACTCGTAGAACAAAAAAAAATCTAACCACCTTTGTCCAGCTTTAGAAGGAATTTAACCCAAAGCATTAGAATAACAGCCGGCCAATTCGCATTTCTTCAGAAGGAGGTCAGCAATGGCCGCCTACATACATTTCTCATGACATGTTTCCATTACAAATGACCCAACCAAAAAAATGGTACAAAACAAGGAGTCTGGGGATTACGAATGGCTGTTTACTTTTTTAAAAAATCTGGAGAAAATCCAAACCTGCCATGCTGGGATGTAGTACAATGTGTTCCCAAACAGCACTGAAGGTTTTCTGATTGGAGTGTGTCCTAGCAAAGAGCAAACCAATGTGTAATTGGAAATGAAAGTCCAACAAGTTTGCTCTTGGGTCAGCTAGTACCCAGGCTACTGTTTGTTATAAAGTCACTTGTAAATATTCAGATATATACTTTTGTGCAAGCCATATCCATGCTCATTAAATATGAACTCCAGGCAGATATAAAAGTCATAAACGTAGCTCAGTGTTCAATGATATGTATTTATATGCAAGCAGCCTCCTGCTGCCCCTGCTCAGATCTGAGGAGAGCCAACAGCAGAGTAAAAAAAGAGATGAGCTCATCAGTGTGCTGCTTCTACATTCAGGGGGAGTGGGGGGCTTGTAAGTAAAAGTGAAACTGATGTGGAAGAATTCAGACCTCCTCTCCTGCCAGGCAGGACTGTACTGTGTGGCAGAGCTGTATACATTTCAGGACAGAATGCAAATCCTTTTGGCAGGTAGACATCCCCTTATATTTCATCTGTGTATTTTGTTTTTTGCCTGGAGCTAAAGCGGTTGTAACCCAAAAAAAAAAGATTAAAAAAAACATGCTTGTGTCCCTTTAAGGCACGAGATCTAGCAGAGATGTCAATTGTCATTTTCTATGTTTTACAATACCTGGCTGATCCTGCCTGTTATTGTCTTCCCCTCTGTAACCTGACCACATTTACCATGGCTGCTGATCTCTGATAGTGTGGTCAATTTAATGCCTCTGTCATCCAGCTATCTCCTCAGCGCAGGGGTGTTGCTGGGTGGGAAAAATATCAGGGGCTTCAGTTCCCACATTTTAAAATAAGTCCAGCCTAAGCTCCACCCCAAGCAATCCTTCACCCCCGCCCAATGCGGGCTGGGCTGCGGCCTGTTCCAGTGCTGTTCAGCGGGCCTCAGTGACAGCACACTGAGTCTGGGCTGAGGGCTCACTTAAGCTGGCTGTGGTGTGTGTGCTGCTGCGGCCTGTTGTTGTGCTGTCCCACAGGCAGCAGACCACAGCACAGCAGATGCGGAGGGGAGGGCTTTAAAACAGACCCGGAAGTAAGAACTGGATGGATGCCACACTAAAGCCGGTGTAACAGGGCCCCCTCCCCCACAATAAATTATTTGTTTGGTTTCTGTCATTCTCGTTCTGGGAACTGCCTTGAGAGTGAGCGGTGATGTGTGCAGGGCCGGACTGGAAATAAAAATGAACCCTGGAAATTATTTCATACCAGTCCCATAGCATTATAATACCAGCCCAACAGCATAACACCATTATTTTCTTGTTCATAAAAGGGAAAACCATGCATTTTAAAGCTCATTTGAAGAGTGTATTATATATATATATAAGACAGATATGAAAGCACATAGGGCTTTATATCTATCTATATATATATATAAAAGCAAATTCCAGTTAAAAGTTAAGCAATCATCAAGGGAGACCCCAAAAACTCGGGGAATGTAGAGGAGACTCTGGTGACCAGAGACCACCTTCCACAGAAAGAATACACTAAGGTAAGGAGGGGAGGGGGTTACTGATGTAAGGGGAAAACATTTATATCAGTGCCCCCTTACATTATTGTATTCACTCCCCCTTACATCAGTGACCCCCCCTCAGACTGGCCTGGTGGCGCTGTCACTGACCTCCTCTCAGATGCACCGTGCAGGGCTCAGTCAGGCGGCTCCAGGTTGGTGGCTCTGGTTTTATCCTATAGTCTCCTCTCCACAGTCCACATACATCTGACTTCTCCCATGACCCCCATCCCGGCGACACTCCCACTCTTGACTCCTCTCCAGATTCCCCCTCAGAGACTGCAGACATGATAAAAGACAAAAGATAGTCATAGGTTGTGGACATGATACAAGAGATGGTTAGAGGCTGTGGACATGGTACAGGAGATGTCAGAGGCTGCATAAATGATATGGGAGATGGTCAAAGACTGCAGACATGATACAACAGATGGTCAGAGACTGCAGACATGGTACAGGAGATGATCAGAGACTGCAGACATAATGCAAGAGATGGTCAAAGACTGCAGACATGATACAAGAGAACAATGCATCAATGCAGTCTCACCAGTGCCCATCAAATGCAGCCTCATCAGTTCCCATAAAATGCAGCCTACCGGTGCCCATCAACTGCAGCCTACCAGTGCCAATCAATGCAGCATCATCAGTACCCATTAAATGCAGCCTCATAGTGCCCACCAATGCAGCATACCAGTGCCCACCAATGCAGCCTACCAGTGCCCATCAATGCGCCTACCAGTGCCCACCAATGCAGCCTAACAGTGCCCATCAATGCTGCCTAACAGTGCCCACCAATGCAGCCTACCAGTGTCCATCAATGTACCCTACCAGTGCCCACCAATAGAGCCTATCAGTACCCACCAATGCAGCCTACCAGTGTCCATCAATGCAGCCTACCAGTGCCCACCAATACAGCCTACCAGTGCCCACCAATAGAGCCTACCAGTGCCCACCAATGCAGTCTACCAGTGCCCATCAATGCAGCCTAACAGTGCCCATCAATGCAGCCTAACAGTGCCCACCAATGCACCCTATCAGTGTCCATCAATGCAGCCTACCAGTGCCCACCAATACAACCTACCAGTGCCCACTAATAGAGCCTACCAGTGCCCACCAATGCAGCCTACCAATGTCCATCGATGCAGCTTACCAGTGACCACCAATGCAGCGTAAAAATGCCCATCAATGCAGCCTACCAGTACCCATCAATTCAGCCTACCAGTGGCCACCAATGCAGCCTACAAGTGCCCATCAATGCAGCCTACTGGTGCCCACCAATGCAGCCTACAAGTGGCTATCAATGCAGCCTACCAGTGCCCACCAATGCAGCCTACCAGTGCCTGGATGGATAACACACAGAGTGGCAATCTCCCGGGCTTTTTGGGGCCCACTCTGGGCTATAGCCCTGGTCAGCCACCCCTACCGACACAACTGCCTAAGTGTCTCTTCATCTCCCACCTCCTCCTATCCCTGTCTCTTCTGTAGTCTGTGTGTGAGAGCCAATCTCCTCCCCACCCCACTGCACTTCTCTCCTCTCATGCCTCTGTAATTCTATTCCCTAAAGCTGCTCAGTGCTTGTAAAGAAACATCTATTAATTACTTTGATCCTCTCTGTTTTAGGCCCCTGTTCAGTACAGTGTGTGTGTTTTCCTACAATTATAATACCAAGTACCTTCTTTGCACAGTGCTGCTGTGCAGACACGTGACCTCCCTCTGCCAGCTTGCATTCCTTATAGGGGAATCTCAGCCCCTCCCACTGTACTCACTTACTCGGGAAGGGAAGTCACATGACAGGACAGCAGGGCTTTGCAAAAAAAGTATTTTGCATTATAATTTTAGGAAAATACACACTGTACTGAACAGGGACCTAAAACAGAGAGAATCAAAGTAATTGATACATGTGACTTTACAACCACTTTAAACTTTAAAATGAAACTCCTGGAGACGTCAGTTTTTCTGCACGCGTTCTGCAGGGGCACAAAAAAAACAATTGTTCTCTATGTGCCCTGTTCACACCGTGGTATCACGAGTAAATTTACTCTGCATGGGAAAAAAACTGACATGACATCAACTTGGTGTGAACAAGACACATAACTGACGCGCATGAAGACTGAAGTCAACGTGCATAAAAACTCACTGAAACGCGCATAATAACTGATGTAGACTGGTGTGAAACTGATGTCTCTGCAAGTGAAATCTGCGCTGTATTACCATCAGTTTTCATGCACGTATGGTGTTTACAAGCCCATGATGGAAATACATAGAGTATACAGTATGTGAACAGTGTTACCTACCAAAGGGTTTATAATTATATTCAGCCACTCTTTTGATTCAAACACCACTGCCATACTACATAACCAAACAGGTAACATCAACAGTTCCTGTTTTAATATACAGCTCCCTATGTCAGACACCTGCTCAATAAATGGTGAGACAGCTGAGTGTGGGTGTCTATTCATTGTCTAATTAGTTGGCAGGTAACATAGAAAGCTGAAGAACTAAAATCTGTAATGTCAGTAGGGTGGCAGGTGTAGAATCTTTAGTACCTCTTTATAGTGGAACTAAACTCTGCAGTACTTACCTTCACTCCAACAATCCAACGTCCGTGATGCTCCACGTCACCACTGACATCTTCTCCCCAACTTCTTCCAGGTCCTGGGTCTGCGGGCATCTTGATCAGCCAACGAAGATTGGCATAATACCTGCGCATGGAGTTTATTCATCCCAGCACCAAGGCACTGGGCCAAGAATAACCCTGAGCTGCACATGCACAGCTTAGTGTACAACCTGAAGGAGAATGTAAACAGTCAGGTTTAATTTATTGCAGAAGAGACATAGCATGTCTCTTTCATAATAAAAGGCCTACCTGCTGGCCTTTTTTTTAAACTTTAGTTCCACTTTTGAAAGGATCGTTAGATTTGAAATTTTCATTGTAACATTTTAAATTGTATATATTACCACAGACATCTCATTTCAAATAATTGTGTTTTTAGCTTGAGCAAGGAAACAGTTAAAGGTTATCTAGCTGAAAGCAAGATAAGGTCTCTTTTTCTCTCAGATTTCTGATTATTAGAATAAGAATCACTGATATGTTGATTAGACACCCCCTCGTGTCTCCCCTCTAAGCCCAGCTTCTAGCGGTATCGCCAGAGAGGTGAAGCATGTGACATAAAATCTATAATTGTAATCAAGTGTGTCTAAAAGCTGTCATTACCAGGAGCCATTCCAAAGTCAAGACAGCAATAAGGCACCCAGAGGCGGTTTGCAAGTCATCTATGTTGGGGATAGTCTACAAAGATAGCTGCATTGCCCAGAGCCCCTTGTGCTCCATGTCACTGAAGAATTACTGATCCCTTGTTGCATCCCAGGGATTACTTTGGATGTGAGCAATTAAAAACTGCATTGGCCCCATTTTAGAGCCTAAGGCATTGTGACCTTTTATTAAAACCCCAGCATGTTCCCCAGGGACCAGGTGAAAGGTCACAAATCAAGACGTCACCTGCCCTGATAGAACTGTCTGTGTGAGGGCTGTAAGAGGTAAATGTATTGGACAGATGCAAGACGGCTATAGAAGAAATAGAACAAAACACTTCTCACAAGGGTCCCTTCTTTGCAGCTAAATCCACTTCCTGCAAGTACATACATTGGCCTCATTCATAAGTCTTTTCAAGCACATTCTGCCAAAGAGCAAAGCTGAAAGTATATCTAAAGTCTACAGTTTTTTCTTAGATTTGGATAGAGTGGGGAATGGGTAAATCTCCTAGCAGTTTATTCTTTATTTTTTGCTGTCTATGTCCCTTTGAGAAGATGTCCATCACTTCCTGTTTTGAGACACATATGGAAGTGAGAAGAAACCTCTCTTAAACAGTTGTTGCTGAAAAAAATGTCATCACTGGAAGATGGATTTCCCCAACAGAGACACAGACAGCAATAAAAAACTCAAAAAAGAGAAAGGCAACACTCAACCAGTTGACCTTACAATTTTACTGAGGTCACATTGCAGTGGTGACAACAGAATGTGCAAAACCAGGCATAATACACTGATCTTTCAGTCTGGGACAGACTCCCTCCACGTGAAGGGAAGGAGCTATGTCTGTCTGTCTGTCACCTTGAGAAAGTCGCTAGTCGCAGCCCCAAAACATTGGTATGATGCCGGGTTTTACACATTGTGCTGTCACCACTGCAATATGACCTCATTCAAAAGAAATGTCTGAGTTATAATACAATATCACTGCTAACTGCGCACTCCCTACCTGGTGGAAGTAAGGGTCAGGTGAATGATGGGTTTGTTACAAACAATACAAATCTGTTAGGGGTTCTGAAGCCTCACCTACTTTTTACAAAACAAAAAGAAATGTTGACTTTAAATACACTGTGGGGGGGATTTACTAAAACTGGTGCATGCAGAATCTGGTGCAGCGGTGCATAGCAACCAATCAGCCTCTAACTTAAGTTTGTTCAATTAAGCTTTGACAATAAAACCTGGAAGCTGATTTGTTTACTAGAATCTGTGTGCACCACTTTCACACTGGGGGCGGTGGGGCGTTAGCGGTAAATCCCTGCTACTCACAGCCGGGATTTACCGCTGTTACGGCAGCGGGAGCGGTGCGCTTTTAACCCCCCCGCGCTTCGGAAGCGCTACTCATTGTTTTCAATGGGCAGGGTTGGTGGAGGAGCGGTATATCACCGTTCACCGCACCGCTCCAAAGATGCGGCTTTCAGGACTTTTTGCAACGTCCTGCAAGCACACCGCCCCAGTGTGAAAGCACTCAGGCTTTCACATTGGGGTGGATGGGGAGTGACTTTTGATGCGCTTTACAGGTGCTATTTTTAGCTAAATAGCGCCTGTAAAGCACCTCAGTGTGAAAGGGGTATAAGTCTCTCCCTTTGTGTGTAATGTGCTAAACCCCAGAGTCACTCAATGGAAGGTTAATTCTGATTGGCTGCTGCTAAGTTACCTACATTACTAAGTAAGACGGATGTTACATATGCAGACCAATGTTACATAAAATTCCCAACTACCTGAAAGTTAAGCCAAACAACACACATTGGTCATTTTAGTACTGCTCCAAAAAAGAACTGCACGTCATTGCCTGTATCTTAGCCACCGTCTCCTAAGTTCAGTACATTGGTAAACGCTGCATGAAAGATCTGAACCCTTACAGTAGTTCCTTTTTCCTAAAACAGTTATTTTAATGGCTTTTTAATTCTTTGGAATGAAAACTGCCACAAATGTTGTCCTGCATTCTACTCCCAATATGCTATGATATGTTGTCTAGCATGATAAGGAAATTCCCACAGTCATAGTTTATACTAGAACTACTGTATTTACTATTATATCCAGTGACAGTAATAAATAAAGTCGCAGTTCTGCACAGAGCCCCTGTTTAGTTTTAGTTTTTACTAAAAAAAAGAAAACTTCCTCCACAGAGACCTTGGTTTCTCCAATATTTCTATGGGTCCAAACCCATCAACCACAACACCAAAAAAATAGGCCATGTCTCATTCTCTGCAACCACTGTTACAGCGTGCTTCCTAGAAAACTTTATTGGCATGTGCCATTTAAATGAGAAGTATGGCCAAAGCTTTTTTGGCTCTACTTCTCCTTTGGATCACAGGAGTGCAGTTCGTTCTGCACTCCTGTGACCCGTTTTCAGCAGACAGCAGGCTACAGCCAGCTGTCAGCTGACGTCACTCAGCCGGTCTGGGCAGGGGAAAGATCCTGACTCTACAGTCAGGATCCACCCAGATGCCTGGACCGGCAGCTGACTTAGCCTTCCAACTGTGCTGCTGGGAGACTGAGCCAGCTGCTGCCTCCCCTCCCCAGCCCAGTGCTCTAGTGAGCACTGGAGGGGCAGAGCAGGGACCCCTGACTGACAGTCACAAGCTATCTGCAGGCTGAAGACCAAGAACTGAGCAATCAGCAGTTTTTGATCACTCAGTTCTCAGCGCAAAGGTGGCAGGGGACAGATGCAGTATCCAATTGATGCAGCATCTACCTAGGTGAACCTAGGTAAACATAAGGGGTTTTTTTATATCCTCAGGGACCCCCTGACTGACAGTCACAAGCTCTCTGCAGGCTGAAGACCAAGACCTGAGCAATCAGCAGTTTTTGATCACTCAGTTTTCAGCGCAAAGGTGGCAGGGGACAGATGCAGTATCCGATTGATGTAGCATCTACCTAGGTGAACCTAGGTAAATATAAGGTTTTTTTAATACCCTCAGGGACCCCCTGACTGACAGTCACAAGCTCTCTGCAGGCTGAAGACCAAGAATTGAGCAATCAGCAGTTTTTGATCACTCAGTTCTCAGTGCAAAGGTGGCAGGGGACAGATGCAGCATCAGATTGATGCAGCATCGACCTAGGTGAACCTAGGTAAATATAAGGTTTTTTTTTATACCCCACTCTTCTCCTTTAACTGCATCTTTGGCTTTAATGGTACTGTACAGTACTCCCAAATGATATGTAAAGTATAGGTGCAGTAAATCAGTGTTGATGTGTAAATGGGGCCTATTTTTCTTTTTTTTTACTAACTCAGAATTCCGCTTTAAGATCTCTGGACTGATATAACATAAAAAAATTGTGTATTTTCCTGGGAAGACAAATTTGAGCTTTTTTCCACATTTTGTATACATCTGTGCAATACAAAATCTGCTGAGTGACTTCAATTGCCATTAGCAGAACCATATTTTTACCATTTATTTTCCAGTATAAAGATTACTCTTTCCTTAAACACAAATACTTTTACTGCTTACAGAACCAAAACCTATGAAAAATACTGGGCAATAACCCTAACGATGATGTGCAAGTTTGGCACAGACTAAATCTTATGCCGGTTTGCAATAATGTTGTGATGTAAGGGAAGATGGCAAGGAGGAAGTGGTCCATTCTGAGCAGTCCGGCTGTTTTGTTTTTTTTGCTGCACATTTGAAAGTCCTTAATTCTGGTGAGTGTGCAAGTCACTAGGCGGTGGTGTGCGGCCATACATTGGAAGATCTCCCCATGATTGGAGTAGGTGGCGGATCACACTTTTTTTTTAACATTTTGATGGACTCTATCACAGAGACTTTCTTTATAATCACTTTATTTTGAATATATTTACTTTATTATGTGCATTTGTACATTTATTTTATTTTACTGGATGCATTTTTTTAACACGCACTGTTGATTTACAACTTGGTTCACATTTATTTTTTGCCGCTGCAAACACATTTTTATACAAAATTTAAATGAGCTTATCTCCTATATCAGACTTTCATAAATTATGTGTTGCTTGTGCCCTACTTCAGACATCTGGTATCTGTGCCAGTCTGTGCCAGTCTTCACCACTGCATCATCAGGACTTACTGATCACCAATGAAGGAAAGTCATATTGTTTGACAGTAATAAAATTTAGACCCGATGAACTATGAGATACTGAGGAGGAGCAATGGGAAGGCACAAGTACTATTTTACAAAATGTTTACCATATGTATGACTACTGTATGCATAGGAATTCCATGAATATCAAGTGTTTCCACGAGAGCAGTTTTGGCTTACCTGAGTTACACTAGGGGTTATGTTTTGTGGTCAGACTGGATAACAACAAAACATAGGTGAGCTATACTGCAGATCAACAGTTCTTAGATGAGGTGGCTGCATTCATTTTCTTTTATTTAGGCATTTTCTTCTTTTATTTTCCCATGGTAGTCCTGTGAATAGCACAATCCTTGTACTTTCATGTCTACTCTCATTTCTCCAATGCTTTTATGGAGGCAGCCATTGTTGTCACACAGCCTAGACTTCACAAATGTGTGCCTTTGTCCATATCCAATACATTGGTGAATTGATGGGACATTTTATATAATAAAGATAATGTTCTTGTGCTTAAGGCCTCATACACACGGACGTTTTTTGACGCCAGCGTTTTCTGGCGTTTTTGGCAGCTCTCCATGTTAGACAATGGCCCCATAAAAATGCAGACGTTTTTGAGCTGTAGATGGTGTCGGCGTTAGTGAGCTGAAACTAGAACCCACGGCCAGTGCGTTCTGAGGCTGTAACGTTTTGGCGTTTTTTGACGCCGACGCCACAAAACGCTCACTAACGCCAACTAACGCCGTACCGGCGTTAACAGGCGTTTTTTGACACCAAAGTTTTTAGGTTGAAAAATAGCAGAGGGATGATTTGTTTTTAATAAAACGCCTATTGACGCCGACGCTCACTAACGCTCACTAACGCCGATGCATAACGCCGAAAAACGCTGATTTTTTTCCATGACGTCGGGCCCGACGTTTTGTTTATTTTTTAAGAAACGTCCGTGTGTATAAGGCCTAAATTTTAGCTCAAAGGAAGTGAAAAGGATACAACATGTCTGGCAGGATCTACAGGTATGTTCTGTACTTGCACAAAAAGTTTTTAGCCTGAAAAATGAAAACAAATGCAACAACCACATCTAAGGACTGGTAAACTGAAATATATAACATTTTTAGTTTTGGGTTTAGATACGCTTTAGGGAACAGGTTTGCACGCAAGCAGAGTACAAATCAAATGAGTTCTGTTGGTAGACTGCATAGAACTGGATTGGTGTTTTAAGTATTGCAATACAGAACAGGTGACTGCAGAACGATGAGCACTTCAGGGCTGGGCTCAGCACTTCCTTCTCAGAGCTCAAGCTGCTCAGCTGTCAGTTAATTGCCAGTACTCATCATTCCACAGTGACTCACCTGATGATCATATTTTGCTTGTCAGTCAGCCTTGCTGGCTGTTTAAACTGCCTGGATCGGATCTCCTGTGCCTTTGCCTTGGTCAACATATCCGGATACTCGCTGCTGTGTGTTCCTGTTAAAGACTTTTGCCTGGCTGACTTGCCTCCTGGTTTCTGATCCTGTTTGCTGCTTATGACTACGCTGAACTCTGGATTCCTGTTTTACTGGCTTTGACCATGTTTATTCTGTTTGTACTATTTTACCTTATTAAAAAGTGTGATTTTTATTGAAGTTCTTTCTGTCTCAGTCTGATTCATGGTTCCTGACACCCAGCAAGGGAACGTGTCCAGTTCCATCTATGCAACACCTCTTCCAGTACAATTATCTATAGATTTATTTACTTCCCTAGAAAAATAATTGTATATCCTTTTAAGAACAAGGCAGAAGATCCAGAATAATAATGAGAGCAGCAGTTCACTCTTACACAGGCAACACTGGCCATATGTTTAACTCAATAGAGATATTTTACTAAAGTCATGTCCAATGGGCTTTTGTTCTGTGCCTCCAGTTCCATATTTATTTAGCAAAAAAAAAAAAAAGCATTTTATTAATTTGATTTTAATACATAGCTGCTATTAGAGGTTCAAACCAATGAATGAATGGAACTAAAACTGAAATGTCCAGTGAATCATTTCCACAGATGAAGATCATTGTGTCAGTAAGTGGCCATGCGCTGTCCAAGGTGCTGATCTTAGTACACTGACGTACATAAGAGACAGCTCTACCAGCAGCTGCAAGCTTCCAGCCCTTGAGTCGCACAGCTGGCTGTCACATCACACTCTCCGTCTTCCTCCGATGTCTGTCTCATAATAGAAGACGTGAAGCTGTTTTACAAAACTTGAAATTGCTCAAAATCAAAGAATTCTTCCTTTTTTCCCTGACATTTGAATTCATGCAAACTCAAAGGGCTGGGAGACAACACACTTTAATTATAATATACATTTCTCTTGCCTAAGTCATGCCAATTACATCTGATTGGATATTTTCTTTATTCAACAAGCCCCTTTCATGTCATTTTAATTTACTGTCAAAGCAGACGGAATATTGGAAACTAAATTATTTACTTCAACCCATAAACCAATAATGTTCCATTTGTCTCGTACGTGGAGAGTCTGGGCTAACAAGATTATTAAGGACATTGCTTGTAATAGTGAATGTCCTTCACCGCGTGTCTGCTCCCGCTGCGCTCTCAGAAAGCAGACTTCAAAGCCCCTCATGCCATTCCGTCACACCGCCTCTGATTTCAATTACTGCCTCTCTGGGCTCTGTGAGAGTGGATCAGACGCTCTCCCTGCCCGCTGCTGTCAGGCACACTGAGAGCTTGTGTGCTCATAGGGGACCAGTATTCCCAGAGCTCACAGAGGTACACATACAGCTAAACCTCCTCAAGAAACTCTCTTCCCCTTGTACTCTCTTATTCACACACACTTCCACTTTCAAGAGGGCATTCCACATTTTACCATGCTTTGTTCTCCATAAAGACCACAACAGTTAATCAAACTGGGCCTGCCATTTCCAAGCCTCCATGATGACATAATGGGTGCTTAGCATTTTGCTGTATTTGCCAAAATTCAGTTTAGGGTTACAGCATCTATGTCAAGAGAGCCCTGCATTAATATGGAACAATTAAAAAAATCAAATTGCAGCAAGGAACAGTAATGAGGCTTTATTAAAGAGCACTGATGTGTTGCAGACCATAGCACTGATTGGAAATCATGTTTCGCTACGCTGACAACAATACACTGCCAAAATGTAATATCTGATAGTTTGCTGTGGGTTACAGCACATCATTACCACTTGCCCCGTGTTACTTAATAAGCCTTGCGGTGAGCAATAATATAAGAACAACGAACAAATGAAAGCATGTACTAAACACCTTGATAGAATATTCAAAACGTTGTCATTAGTTACCCTTATTCTACTAGACAAAGTGAAGAATAATAGTGATGTGTACAGTCCAGTAGCTTGTACCAACCAAAAACCATGTCTTAAAGAAAAATTAAACCAATTTCTTTAACTGTTTCCAAAAAGTTACATTCAAGGCATGTAGGGAATGATACTTGTCTCAGTTACCTAAACTCTTAAGCCAACTGTCAAGCCATCAAATGGCTGGTGTCATAAATGTACACATGCAGTACCGAGGAAACTGCAAATCAAACAGAGGCTAAGATGGCAGCTTCCTTGGCTATAAAGGTTTGGAGGGGTTAGTTCCGCCTTAACCAGGATAACTACAACACACTGAGCTAATAGTCATTGCACATCTTTTAGGCCTCATACACATGGACGTTTTTTGACGCTGACGTTTTCTGGCGTTTTTTGCAGCTCTCCATGTTAGTCAATGGCCCCATAAAAACGCCGACATTTTTGAGCTGTAGATGGCATCGGCGTTAGTGAGCTGAAACTAGAACCCATGGCCAGCGCGTTCTTAGGCTGTAGCGTTTTGGCTAATACTGTACCGGTGTTAACCGGCGTTTTTTGACGCCAACGTTTTTAGGTTGAAAAATAGCAGAGGGGTGATATTTTTAAAAAAACGCCTATTGACGCCGACGCTCACTAACGCCAATGCATAACGCCAATTTTTTTTTCCTTGACGTCGGCCCGACGTTTTGTTTATTTTTGAAGAAACGTCCATGTGTATGAGGCCTAACTGTTAACTGTTGATTTATATTGTTGAGTAATCTCAACTGACTAGGCTCTGCTGCAATGCCTAGTTCCTTGGAGGAAGCAGATCATTTTGTAGAGGAGACTCTGAAGCAGCCACCCAGACTCACGTCTGCATGCTAGTTCTAGGGAAGTGGAGATAAATATATTCACAATGTCATTGTCTCTGGCCCAATATATGGCACATAAAAGTCATAAAATGGTGCATTCCACAAGAGATTTTTAAATAGTTTTCCTTGTGACAGACGGCCTTGAAGCAAGACTTGAGCTTCGTGTATATATAGCCTATTATGACAGCCAGTTGCTGCAATTTTGATGAGATTAGCGGCCGGCAGTCAAAATGTTCCTATCCTGAACTCGATTCTTCCACATTCAGGAGAGCGTGGTTGAAGGAGTTTGAACCTCCCCTAACCGTAGCAACTCCTAAACAATCCTAAAAGCCTATGTGTACATTGACACATAGGCTTTTATGGAGTTGAGTTTAGGAGCTTTGGCAAAAATACGCCAAAAGCTCCTAAACACAAGTTTAGGAGATGTAGCGTACATGAAGCTTTAAACAACCTTGTGACAAATAAATAAAGACCTTTGGGACTGTAATTTGACAGGAAAGAAGGAAGAATCTTCTTTGTGCATCCAATTCCTATTCAGTTAACAGAATGTACTATGCATAAACATCTCCTGCGATGAAAAAAAAATACTTAAAATTCTCAATATACACTACGTTAATATTTGCACTAAATACTAGCAAAATTATAATAGAACCAACCAACCAGGTTATGGTGTAAGAGCCATAAGGATCCAAACAAACCCACCATGAGTATACTATAAGAATACAGCAGGCGGTAGGTTAGCCACGCAGATCTCTCCTGTATTCCCCAGTATCAAACTATGAATCCAGAAGACATGCATGGGGGGGGGGGGGGTGTAGCATTCAATGATTAAAATACCGTCGGACAGTTTGGGGATGATCTATTCTGTACTCGCTTCTTATATTTGCTGAGCTGAGAAACCACAATCAAAATAAATGTGCCTTGCTGCAATCAGCTGCCAAAAGACAAGGAAGCCCATCTGCCTTGCTTTTCAGGAAGAAGCACTGTGTTACTCTACAGCATTACACGTCGTTCTGATACTACAAAGTACTCAGCCTCCAGCGGTTTCATATACTTTTTTAAAAAACCAAGCAGGCTCACTGTGGAGCCTCTACTTCCATTCAGAAATTTCTAGCTAACATTCCATTGCTTCGAGATGTCTAATTAAAAAATCACTACCCTGCAAAATGTCTTCCAGGGAATTTATGGTTACAGAGTTTTTTTCTTCTCATTCTAAAAACAAACACTTCCCCTCATTGACATTAATATTTATAAACCATTTCCGTGGATATTTAGCTGTTTGACAGGATAAACTACAGGTTGTGCGGAAAATTTTCTACTGCACCGCTGCACGACACAACAACTATCTTACATGTCAAGATCATTTAGTGCGTTGGAATTCTATTATATCCAATTCAGCTAAATGGAGCCAGGCATGATCATAATAAAGTGTACTCCATTCACAGAAAATGGCTTATACCCATCAAGAACACAATGAAATAGTATTATTCTTCAGAATGTCTAATGTAGGGTGTGTGCATACAAATCTTCCAACCTTTTCAACAAACAATGTTGGCCAAAAAGCCTTGATAGAATATGTCCATCACCACCCACAAAAGCACTCTATGTCTGCTATTGCTGAGCCCCGTTCTCTTTTTTTGACCTGAACATTAAAGTAGAAGTATAGGCAAAACTTTTTTTTTCATTTTGGATAGAGCAAGGGAGGGATATAACCTCTGTCAGATTACTTTTCCCTGTGCCCCATTGGGTAGTTTTCCTTCACTTCCTGTCCCATAGCCTAACAGGAATTGACAAGAAATCACTGCAAATTAAAGGAACTCCTTGGGGATCCCCAGGTCATTCGAATTAGTGTCCCCATTGGAAAATTTTCCCGATATTACTTTTCTGGGGACAACCCAAAATTTGGGATTTTCTTTTACTTTCATCACTTTCAATGACGATGGTAAATAGGACAAATTGAGAGGGTGAATCTCCCAAAACGGGGGAGGCCACTCTGTCCAAAGTTAAAAATAAGTTTTGCCTTTAGATACACTTGAAGAAATTATCCATACAAATCAGGATTCTTGAAAGGTATGTACTAAGCCTAACTAGACAGTTAACATCCCTTTTGTACAAATGGCAGCAAATCATGGCCAATATGTAATTCCATAAACTCAATGAGTACACGATTCACTACAATTACCTAAAGGACTTGGCAATGACAATAATACAACCTTAACATACTGTATATTGCCATAACACATTATACTCATCTAATGCAGCATGACCCTTGTACATATCTTACTACAAATGTGTGAAATTTAATATAGGCAAAACACACAGCATGGCCTGATCACAGGCATTTTATTCAATATAATTAAAATAGGACACAGTAATGCTATACAATATACTGTAATTAAAAGAAGGTCAACAACGGCACTGATACAAAATGAAAAAATATAGAATAGGTCTGTGAAAATAAAATACTATACTATATAATGTATCCATGCAACACAAATCATGATGTATTTATAAATGTATATTGTAATACATAAAGTGGAACTTCACTTACCAAATTCACTTGCACTCTCTGCCTTTGCACCTACCCCTCCCGCAATAACAATAATCACTTTTTTCTGGGAGAGCTATTTCTTGGGGGGGGGGGGGGTTTGCCCCAACACCCTACCACAATTTTGGACTAAGCCAAAATGACATGTCCTGCTTCAGAGGTTCTCTTTGAGGCCCCATTATGTAACCAAAGAGACTGCTGGAGCCCATTCACAGAGAGGCCAGGGGGCACAAGACATCAGGACCGGGCTGCTTGAACCTGGAAGAGGCAGCCAAATGAGGAGAGCCGTAGGGATGGTGGCACAGACAGCTGAACATCAGATTGTTGCAGGATGAAGCTGGATCATGGCATAATATTGGTTGAACTAGATGGACTTTCCCACCAGACTAACTATGTAACTATGTAACAGGTAAGGGGGGTGGAGGGGAGAAAATGTAATACATTGTATGTACCTGTAACATGGAGCAACAAGGAATTATCTTTGGAAGTATATTTCGGAAGATTCCAATTAACAGAATGAATACATTGTGATTGATGTGGTTCTGCTAACTGCTTTCCTGATATGTAATATGAATAACCATGTTTTTTTCTTAGAAGACAATAAGATACACCTTTCCTGTAATAAACAGACGCCTGCAAATGGCTATGCACTTTCACCTTTCACATGCTGCCGTTGCACTACATTGCCTAGAGACTTCCCTAGCTGATAAAGGGTAAAAACCCAGTGATTGCCTTTCCTCTGAATAAGCATGCTCAGACAGGGATCTAATAATTAGAAAAACGGATGCCATTCCCATTACTTCTCAGTAAATGCCACAAAAAATTGCCAAACATTCCAAAAGACGATTCATTCATAATAGGAAAGGTTCATTCAAAAATCAAATAGTGGTTTCTACTATTTTAATTTTTAATACATAGGTACCAACATTTCCACAATATAAAATGTGAGCTAATAACAGGAAACTATAGTGAGTTTTCAGTAAGGATGCATTATTTGATGAACATTTACCTGCAAGTAATTTTTGATGTAAATTTTCCCTTCAGTAGGCATCTGTATGTCAGGTAATGTTATTAGTTGTTATTAGCATCTTTGCTTAAAGGGGCACTAAACTCTGGTTTAAAAAAAAAATCTATTCAAGTATTTATTCTTACCTCAAAAAAGTCCCTTTTTTCTGCAGAGATACAACCTTCTGTTAGAGAGTGGCTATGTATTTTCTGCATGGCCCCACTGTGTGTAGGAACCTAGCCTTCTCTTACTCACTCCTGAGTGGACTATGGCCTATGGGGTCTGCGGTGTGCATAGAGCAGTGCACATGACCACAACTAACATGCACTGCTGATTCCAATCAAAGGGATATGAGAGGAAAAAGGAGTTTCAAGTGCTCACAGAGGACATTACAAGGTGATAGAAAAACCAAATTTGAAGCAAATGAATAAAAAATCGATCAAGTGGCCTTTAATGTGGCTCTTCAGCCCCCCCCCCCTCCTCCCATTTCTTTTATAACCCCTGCATAGCTTGTGGTGGGTACTAAATGTTTCAGATACTCACCCACCCAGCGATCCAGCAGTATGTTGCAGAATCCTGCACCTACACCGCCATCTTGCTGTGTGACATCATCCTGAGGCCCGCTGGCTCTTCCAGGTTTAGCTGATGGGCTTCAAGGATGATGCGCCCTCTTCTCCTTTTTCTATGAAGCACTATGCCTCCTGGGATATGCACATCACATAGAGCCATAGCAGGAATAATGCCTGTAACTTGCCTAGGCAAATGATGGGCATTAGGCGATGGGGCAGAACTCTTTTAAGAAAAAAAAGTCAACAACAAAAAAAAAAGTGTGATTTACATGGGGAGGAGGGGCATAGGAGTGGAGAGGAGGGAACTTCACAATAAGGGTGAAGTTTTGCTTTAAGTCGTTTTAGTATTTTGAAAAATGAGAAAATCGTTTAGTGTCACTTTAATGAGCTCAGTTCAGGAACACATTTGCTGCAAAAAACCCAATCTGCTCAGTGCCATCTCTTCCGCCAGTGGCATGAGAAGGTCTAAAGCCAAAAAGGGCACTACTATTCATAAATGAAACCCAGCATGTTTTATGTTTACATTTTACAGAACTATCTGGTACTGGTAGGATGTAGACTGGCTAAATAGCAGCCACAAATCTAAAAAAAAGCCAGACAATCAAGTTATTTAATAATGCCTATGAAGGTGTGGGTTGGAAAATCATCTCGCTGTAAATATAGTTCAGCCAGTTTTATCCCATTGATTTTTAAGAAATCTTGCAGTTCACGAGTTTACTTAATACCACGTTGCAGTCCCAAATAGACAGCATACAGCACCTAGCATTTCTCATTATTCCATAAACCATTGTTAACTGCTGTATGAGCCTTTGAAATCCCGCTCAGGATGAGAAATCCTGGAAGGTGCAGGGGGGACTTGGGTCTTACAGACCTGTGAACTAAAACAAAGGTGGCAATTTTGTCTGATGAACCAGTCAATCGATAGACTAAGATCAAGAGAGAATGGCTTCATGTCTCAGGGACACTGCTAGTTCCTAGTGGATTGGCAGGCCGTTTCTATAGTCAGTGCATGTAGTTGACAGCAGAGCAGATAAAGGAAAACCTATTTCTCAAAGGGGGGCCAGCTGGGGGAGCAACTCCTTCCCAGCTTCTACCCCATCTCCAACATTACAATGTCAGCATGTATAAGGCTAGGATCATACTGCTGCAATACAATTTTGATCTGACTTTCAGTGCAATTATGTAGTGGTACTTGGATGAAACTTGGATGCAACTTTGCTAAGGTTTGTATATTATTTGAGGCCAATGGAGTTGCACTGAAGCAGTACAGGGACTTTTTCCAAAAGATCTCTGTGTTGAGTCACATTGATGTGAACAGGTTCTATTGAAAACAATGTGATTTTCTTTGTCATTCAATTCTGTATGACTCAAGTCGCATCTGAAATTGCACTATTGAGAACCAGGCCTAACACATTCAATGATATATTTACAAAGTAGGTCTGTATAGCATCCTGACTATACGATAATCTAATTTGTCATAACAAAAGATCAATTATGCCAAAAAAAAAAATGTTTTTTTAATATAGTGCCAAATGTGTCATTGTGTTGGCATGTACTACAACCCTTTCAGTGCCATTCACCTCACTGCCATCAAATGCTGCACGGGGACATTCCAGGTGGGTGTCTGTAACGCCTGAATGAATGTACAGATGTGTTACCTGCAGCACTGCCCAACAAAGCCATGTGCCCTGCATGATGGATGTTCATCATTATCTGCAAATGTGCATGAGGGAAAATATCCACGTTTAGGGATCCCATCAGCAACATATTAGCCCTTCTAGGTTCAGCTCCCATTGTATAAGTCTATAACTGAGCATCAAATATAAAGCACTGTGCTCTTTAACATAACTATCCTTGGAGCTAAAATTAAAACGTGTATATATGATGGTGATGAAGTAGAGGATAGAGAAGAGACAAATTGTTCCTATATAAAATCATTGCTATCAGACTTTTATCTTCTTATCTTCTGATGATATCTATCTGTCTGTCTGTCTATGTAAGGCCCACATGCAATCACCCCAGTCAGAGTAAATAGTGGGCTAGTGTAACTCCACCTATAGCACCCCCTCTTCTCTTAGGGCAAGCAAGCCAACCGAGTACAATCAGGTCAACTTAAGCAGGACAACCGGTACTAAGTTGCCTCCAGGAATTAAAGGGGACCTCCCCACCTTTAATACAAATGATTACATTATTGCAATGTATTTGTTAAAACTAAAAAGTTCACAAGATCTCAGGGAAATGCTTTTCTTTTCATTTTGTGCATAACAAGTGACATAACACTTGTCTGTCGAAAAAAAAAAAACCTTTTTCCTAAGATATTAACATAAAGTGTTGCAGCGCAATCTATGAAACTCCTATCATCAACACTAAAAGGACAATGAAAAAGATCAATACAAAAAAAAGGTACTACATCAAAAGAGTCATTCATAAGACCATATATAGTCTCTCAATGGAAGGCATCCAATGTATATGAAGGTTTAAAGTACATCAGAAGTCACACTAAGCAGCAGCCTCATCTCCACACTGAAAGATCTTGGGGAAATCCAGCTGATATGAAGATACAAACAGAGGGCACGGGGCGGCGGGTTGGGAGTGGTATTAATACAGAATAAAAAGCATATTTGTAATCTCTTTTTCTAAGATCTTGCGGTTTTGTGATGGTAATATAGTGATGGTAGTCCTAGCTACATCCCCAGTGGTTAACTGTATCAGAAAGTAGGTGGGGAGGGGGGATGTAAGTTTATAATCAAGCTTTGAATTTTGATGTGACTTAAAGAAGATTTAGGATCAGCATGCAAAGCTGCATGCCTCACTGAGGAGGTGGGGTCTGCTTTAGGACACAAAGCTATATTCTCTGGCTGTAGAACTTCATGAGCAGACCCAAGCTTAAGAAAAGGGAAGGCGTACTGTGCAGTGATGGAGACATGCAAGATGGCCAGGCACACCGCTAGACAGGGTGGAGCTATAATGGGTAGCAGGCAGTTGGCAGGCTGGCAAAAACTGGGATTCAAAGCAAAGGCCAGGGAAGGTGGCAGACAGTAGGCAGACTCTGAGAATGTAGTAAAGGTCAGGGCAGGTGGCAGACAGTAAGCAAATGCAGATGACGTAGTAAGCTCAGGGCAGGAGTTTACCAGTATGCTTAATTGGGGAAGGTAGCAAAGATCAGAGCAGGCAGCAGACAGTAAGCGTCAACCGAACAGCAAGAAAGGGTCAGTAACAGGGATAAACAGACAGATTACCAAACTTCATCAGCAGGAATGCAACCGCAAGCCCAGATGCATAGGCTTGAGTGGTTTAAATAAGGTGTCTTCTGCTCTAAGGGCCAATCTTGGAGCCTGGGGGTGTGTGCCAAGTCCCATTGCTTGCTAACTGACAAAGGTGGGGGTGCATTCAGTTGTTTGGCAACTAGGATGCATGCTGGCACAGGGAGAAGAGGCACCACGTCGTGTTGCCCTGCAACTAGGATGTAAGCCAGCATAAGGAAGAGAGACGGTGTCCCTGTGGAAAACCAGAATAAGACAGCTTTGGAGCTGCAAGCGGCCCAAAGTAAAGGTGTGCTGCCCACAAGGGAAATTATATAAGTATAAGGACATATAGCCACCAGTAAACTTTTTTTTTTTGGGGGGGGGGCGGGGAATACCTAGTTTTTATAGGTACCCGCCCCCACTTCTGCTTGGATCTGCTTGGGTTTGGACAATGTTGGATCCTTGGATAGGTAAGTGCTCTTTCATAAAAAGGTCAGCAGCTACAGTATTTGAAGCTACTAGCCTTTTTTCTTCTTTCTAAGGTAAAGACCCTCTTTAAGTTAGCCAATAAAGGCTAATACTTCCCACTCCCACTACTGTAAATGCTAATACTGCAGACATTGGTTGGACTTAAAACAATTGCAATTTTTAAATGGCAGATCATTGATTTTATCTGTATTAGACACACTGTATTAGAAATAAAATGTTCAGTTCTACAATTAGGGATACTTTGCATGCTACGTATTGTACAGAGGAGCACAGTAACATGTATAGGATATTTCTTCTAATTTCACCAACTTAAAAGAAAAAAAAGCTCTACATACCTAGGAAGCAGCTGCATTTGGGATATTCACCCTATCAGCAAAGCTTTATTAGAGCATCTTAAACTTATAAGCAGCAGTTTGGCTTCCTGGCCTTTCCTTAGGAATAGACAGTACCTTAAACATACTACTAAAGCCTCTTACTCTAATAGAACGTGTAACTATTTATCATCTAAAGCTGCTAATTATTTCTGTTGAAAATACCACATTTGGCTAATAGATGCCAATACTTAGAGCTATCAAGTGGCCAAATACAGTATTTCCAATGTAAAACTTTAATCCAGCACAGGAACAGCCTATTAACATTTGTTTTTTGCCCCATTTCATACCCCCAACTTTTTGAGTTGGACACACCCCATGCCACGCCCCCTTAAAGGAGAATTTTACAAAAAAAAATATTAGTTAAAGGGGTTGTAAAGGTAGGTTTTTTATCTTGATACATTCTATGCATTAAGATAAAAAAACTTTTGTGTGTAGCAGCCTCCCCAGCAGCCCCTAATACTTACCCTGAGCCCCTTCTCTCTCCAGCGATGTCCACGAGTGTCTAAGACATACAGGACACTTCTCCCAATTGGCTGAGACACAGGGAGAGAGGGGGCGGGACCAGGTCGGGGCTTCATGTCTGAATGGATACATGGAGCTGTGCCTCGGCTCGAGTGCCCCCATGGAAAGTTGTGGGCTGTGGGGGCACTCGATAGGAGGGAGGGGCCAGGAGCTGCAAAGAGGGACCCGAGAAGTGGAGGATCTGGGCTGCT
The DNA here is from genome assembly GCA_018402905.1 of Glandirana rugosa. Lineage (NCBI taxonomy): Eukaryota > Metazoa > Chordata > Amphibia > Anura > Ranidae > Glandirana > Glandirana rugosa. The sequence goes on along the minus strand of BLSH010215088.1, from coordinate 379,300 downwards.
CTGTGCAAAATCAACTGCACAGAGGAGGTAAGTACAACATCAATTAAAACAGAGTGCCACGCTAACAATGAACAGTGAATATGAGAGAGATATTAACCTTCCTGGCGGTATGATTATTTCAGGTTTTTGGTGCTGAAAGCGGTACATTATTTTGCATGGAAATTTGGCGTTTTATATTGTAGGCCTGTAATTCTTAGGAATAACTCACTTAAATCTGTCCAAACAAGAGTCTAGTAGACATCCCGGGTATGATAAAGTTTGAAACATGAAATCATAAATTATAATATAATAAATAACTAAAAATAATTATCAATAATTATCAAAAATAATAACGTAATAGTAATAAAATGTATTCAATAATGTAATCACTTTTGACGTAAAGGGACACTTTTTGGTTGCCATGGACATTCTCAAGTTTCCAGGCAGAAAGAATGACATATATAATATAAAAGCGCATGCAGGGCACTGGGCAAACCACTAGGGAAAAAAGGGATGTGAAATGATTTCATACAGTAATGTAATCTTACAGATTACAGTGTACTGTATGTTTGCTGTGCAACGCTCGCAGGGAACGGAGCCGAAGCGGAGGACACGGCAGACACAGCGGGGGGACATCGCTGGATCCAGGGGACAAGGTGAGTAACGCTGCCTTGGATCCAGCAATGCAATCCCGAGTGTGGCTCGGGGTTACCGCTAATGGTACTGAAATTCCACACTCGGGAATACCGCCAGGGAGGTTAAAAAGATGTTAAAAACAGAAGTCCATATATGATAGCTGAGCCCCATAAAAGTGTCTGGAGAGTGATAATCATAAGCTCATTAAAGTGCTTCAGTGCAGATCCTCCACCACTGGTAGTGCAAGCCACTCACCTCCACTGATGGATCCTCATAACAAGGATCAAACTCGCTTTTGTCTTTGTTTAGGGAAAACTAACCCAATCATAGCCAATAGATGACCCAATGTGAGATATCCTAGGTAGTCACTGGTCCCTGGATACAGATGTCTCCAGCACAGTCATTGACAAATTTCCCAGTCTTCAAAAGATCACAAAACAGTCCATAACTGGTTCAATGGCACAAAACAAGTGCACCGCCACCATACTAGTCCCACGCCGGTGTTTTTGGGGTTTCCTATCTGCCCCAGGGGTCCCAAAGAGGAGGCTTTCACAGTCAGCAACTGCAGCTAAATCTCAAGCTTAGTTCAACCGGCTCATTCAGGTGTGTTTCTCACTCCTGAGAGAGAGACACACCTGAATGAGCAGGGTGAACTAAGTGTTGTTATTTTTTTATTTTTACACCGTTTAAAAAAAAAAAAAAAGTTGATCACTTTTATTCCTATTACAAGGAATGTAAACATTCCTTGTAATAAAAAAAAGCATGCCAGGACCTCTTAAATATGAGATCTGGGGTCAAAAAGACCCCAGATCTCATATTTACACTTAAATGCAGTAAAAAAATAAATAAATAAATGTCATTTGAAAAAGAATTCTCCTTTAAGAGTTATGTGCAGAAGTGACGTTTGACGCCGCTTCTGCCCTTCAATGCTATGGAGCCGAGTGGGCAACATCTTCCTCTCACTCAGCTCACAGGCATTGGGGAGAGTGGACCCCATCATCTCCGCTGCTACCGGCCGGTCCGGTAAGTGGCAGAGACAACGGGAAAGTGGAGGGAGGGGGGGCACCTCTCCCCCTACCCCCCAATAAAAGTGATCTCTTGGCGAATCCAGTACATTTTAGTCGACTAATACTCATTTTGGTAGTCTAAAATTGAATGGGTGTAGTTAAATTGTAATGAATTATTTAAGCATTTCTCTACAATTTCCACACTCATTATTTACTGCTGGAGTGAAAAATGTAATATGTTATTATTTATAGTATTGAGGTATGAACATGCACTACAGACCAGTGTTAATTTTGACATCAAATTTTAATTTAGTTTTAGTCTTAGTCTTTTGACTAAAATGGCATTTTAGTTTTAGTCCCATTTTAGTCTTTTGACTAAAATGAGATTGTAGTTTTAGTCGTATTTTAGTCATCTCAATGGTTTTAGTTTTAGTCATATTTTAGTTGACTAAAATGGTATTAAGTTAGTCAACTAAAATGTTTTAGTCAGTTTTAGTCCACAAAATTAGCACTGCATGTGACAAAACCTGGGCACATCATTTCACACTGGAATCAAAACAAGCATCAAAGCAGTGGAAGCATACGGACTCATCACCACCAAAAAAATTTAGACCAATTGCGTCTGCAGGTAAAGTGATGGCAAGTGTTTTCTGGGACAAACGTGGTGTTATTCATGTAGATTTTTTTATTCCATGGTGCCGCTATCAACTGCGAATATTGCTGTTGTGTTCTGAGTGATGTGCATACCTGTCTGCGGAAAAATAGCCTGGTTTGATCGCTTAGGGCTCGTTTTCACTTGCTTCAAAACAGGGCATCAGACAGGCATTGGTAAAGCTCCCTTAAGGCCAGTCAAAGCTCCTGTCACTAAATAAAATGGTTAGCGTATTGCCCTGTTTACACCTTGCGTTGGCTTGGCTGTGCTTCAGCTTTGCGGCAAAAATTATACCCCATGTAGCTTTAGCCAGGTTTCAAAGCCTCTCCAACACTTTCATAGAAGTCTATAATAAAGCTTGTTTGAAGATTGCTTGAAGCACCTGCGGCTTTTCAGAGGCTGTAATTCAGCTTTAGCTTCGCTTTGTTTTGGAGAAATTGCAGGTGTGAGATATCAACAAACACACAGGCCGTTTACCAAGCTTCAACAAGGCTTCAAAAGTGCGTCACTAAAGCCTCGTCGACGCCTTGTTGAAGCCTCACTGAAGCCTCTTAGAAGCACCCCGAAGCCTCAAAAATACATCATAAAAGTTTGTTGAAGCTGTATGAACTTTACTGAGCATTGAAGCCGAAGCAAGTGTAAACTAGCCCTAAGGGCATCCTGTTTCTCCAGGAAAACACACAAACTCATACTGTTGACCGCATTATATGCCAATTACAGCAACTAGGCTGAGAGGTACTGCCACACCCCCCTTACAGCCCAGACCTCGCTCCGAGTGATTTCCACCTGTTTGGACCCCTAAAAGAGTTCCTAGGAGGTCAACATTTCAGAACTGAAGATGAAGTGAAGCAGGCTGTCCTAGGATTGTTCAGGCGTACTGTCAAATCTTTCCAGGCATTAGTTAAGCGCTGGGATAACTGTACAAATGCAGCAGGGGAGTATGTAGAAAAATAAATGCATTTTCCACTCCTTGAAAATTGTTCTTTTATTATATAAACTCAATGAATGCCCTTCGTACACCCCATAGCGTCACAGACCAATGTGCCATAATTTGTGCACAATAAATTGTTGAAATGTACCCTTATTTGGAGTGCTCAGGATTTCCTACTTTACGATTCTGATCCTGCATGGCACAATCTGTTGCAGTCACTAGAAGAACCCTCCTGGTCTAGCACTGTAAGGATTGTGCAGGACAAGATTTATTCATTAGAAGACTAGCTAAACAGAACTACTTGTTTGTGAAAGGTAAGGCAATCTCTGTGTATCCATTCAATCTGTCTGTCTACAGACACTTCTAGACAGCTGCTGGTATGGTATAGCTGAGATGCCACTTTAAATTGTGGCATCATTATACCACATGGTCTGTAAAAACTATTTTGCTGTAAGTTCTCCATGTTCTCCATCTTTTTTCAGATGTCTTCAATGAAGATAAGAGAACAGAAGATAATGGAACAGCTGGGGTGGAGAGACAGCAATTATAGGACTTTCCACAATAAAAACTACACATCAGGGAGTAAAAAATAATAATATATATACTGCATAACACTTCTTTTATTTTACATATAAATATGCATCTACAACTACACAACAATGATTGGTGCTAACGTAAAAATCTCATCGACACTACTTTTCCTTCAAAGGCTGCAAAGGCAGCAAGTACGTTTTACTGCGCCACTGGTAAGCGCTACATGGACAGCCCCTTATAACACATCAGTGCCGTGCTCTACTGTACTAGTAACTGGCTCATTTCTTAACTACAATAAGCTCATCTAAATTGCATTAACAGATTAATTAGAGAGAAGAAAAATGTGAAGAAACACCAGGAGGGAACAGAATGACCTTAGGGCTGATCTCTGTCTCAGTGGAGTAGATGGGAAAATGCACTCAATACGGACCTCACTTGCCGCAACTACAATTAGAGCCTGTGTCTGTGGTTTTTACACCAGAAGGAGCGGTAACTACTTTTGTGTAACAATAAATAAGGCATGATCAGAGAAGATTCTTTTGGCACTATATGAATTTTAAATACATTGGGTCTGATTCATTATGGTTGGGGAAAAGAAAACAGGAGCAAAAGTAGAGCTGCTGCCTATAGCAACCAGTCACATTGCTGATTAAAATCTTCCACAGGATCAAAAGTGAAACTTGAATAGATGGTATCGGCAACAACTGCCCTTATTTTATTTTCTCCATATTAAACTGGCATAAACCCTCACATGTTCTTCTTTATATCAATAGTTTAAGTCTAGGAGTGGCTGTAGAAGCTCTAGTTTCCTAATGGTTTGGGTCAGTTTTTTTTTTTTAAAGATACCTTTTATAGATGTTTTTAATTTATCATTGATAGAAAATATACTAATAATTCGGTATAATAAATGAGTCATCAGTAGAGCAGATGTTACAGTTACAAGTTTGCAGAAATAATATTGAGTAAAGACAAAAGACCAATGAGATGATTAGCAAGGTTCAAAGGAGAAGAACACATGAACAGAGGAGTCTAAATAATATCAGAAAGTGTGGAAGTGGATGCCAAATGGTGGCCCTAAAGACAGTTAAAGCATTGTGGACGACCTCTATTTTCATTAGTAATTCTGTATAGAAGTAAAACTTGAGCTATGAGTATTTTTATGTCCACAAGGTTGGAGGAAGAGGAGTCTTCCAAGGCAAGGGTTCAGTTTTACTTTAATTGTTTTTCTTTTAGGTGTATACATTTTATCAGTTTTAGTTATTTTTATTTCAAAGCAGAATTCCAGCCCAACACTTAAGCCTAGTAAACACTACCAGTTTTTTTTCTTTCAACCCAGCAGTCGGGTGACAGCTCAGGTTGGAGCCACTGTACTAATGATCTGACGTTAGTACAGCGATCTCCCCTGCTGAGCTATGGTATTCTGACAAGGGGATGGTCTTCTCGCTAGAACACTCCGGTCAGTACTCTCAGCAATTGGTTGAGAGCGCTGATCGGGAGCCGGCCAGCAACTGGTTTTCTAGTATGCTTGTCCAAGCGGCTGGTTTCTGTCGGGCCGGCTGTCATACACACGGGCCAACTGTGCTAGGCATTCGGCCCATGTGTACTAGGCTTTACTATGCTTAAAAATGTTTTCTTCCCCCTTCTCCTGCTACATATATGTCTAACTTGTGTAAAGAAGATCTGTATACCTGCCTAACCTTAGTCTGCTCCAGTCCCATCATGTGATCTGCAGCTGTGGCTGCCCTGTGCCATTCAGCAGCTACTGCAGGGGAGAGGGGGGAGTGCTGACAACGGCTGGGTCATGAGTTGCCTATGATTCATGTCACAGCTTCTGGAATTCACAGTCCAACACACCCTCCTCTCCCCTGCAGCCCCACTCACTAATACAGGGGATCACGTAACCGACTGAAAATAGGTAAGTATATTCATCTTTTTTACACAGGTTAGGTAGTATAGATAGCAACATATTGCCTCTTCATCTTCTGCCAAACACCTCTTCAGCTAACAAACACAGGTCTAGAAAGTGCCACAATGCAGAGCCCAGTAGCAGAGGTCACATTACAGGTGAGCCCTGCAATCTTTCAGTCTGGCAGGATCCAGGTACGGCCTCCAAAGGTACTGCTGAGGATATTCTAATTCAGATAGTAGAGAAAAAAATGACCATCCTCCTAGGACACTAGCAAAAACTGAGTCATGCAGGGTGTAGAAGGGGTTATACTAGGCTGGCCACTGTTTTTTTTTTATTTTTATTTTATATGCCAGTGTCCACATCCTCCTGTAGGCAGCAGTATTACCCAACAGTTTTTGAATCCTATGTCCCTCAATGAGCAAGAAAGAAAACATATTTCCAGGGTCCCCTGTGCAAAGTAAACACTAGGCAGCCTAGATCACATGCTCTCTGGCTACCAGGAGCACTGTGGGTGTTTAACCACTTCCATACAGGACACTTACACCCCCTTCCTTACCAGACCAATTTTCAGCTTTCAGCACTCTCACACTTTAAATGACAATTACTCAGTCATGGTACACTGTACCCAAACAAAATTTTTATCATTTTTTTCTCACAAATAGAGCTTTCTTTTGGTGGTATATAATCACTGCTGGGTTTTTTATTTTTTTCAATATAAGCGAAAAAGTAGCGAAAATTTTGAAAAAAAAACACTTTTTTTTAGTTTGTATTGAAAAATTTTGTAAAAAAGTAATTTTTCTTCATAAATTTGGGCGATAATTTATACTGCTACATATCTTTGGTAAAAATAACCCAAATTAGTGGATATTATTTGGTCTCTGTGAAAGTTATAGAGTCTACAAGCTATGGTGCCAATCATTGAAAATTGATCACACCCGATGTACTGACCACCTATCTCATTTCTTGAGACCCTAACAAGCCAGGAAAGTACAAATACCCCCCAAATGACCCCTTTTTGGAAAGTAGACATTCCAAGGTTTTTAGTAAGGGGCATGGTGAGTTTTTTGAAGTTGTAATTTTTTCCCACAATTCTTTGCAAAATGAAGAATTTTTTTTTAATTTTTTTTTTTTTACACAAAATTGTTAAACAACAAGTTATTTCTCACACACAGCATATGCATTCTTGCAATGACACCCCAAAATACATTCTGCAACTCCTCCTGAGTATGGCGATACCACATGTGTAAGACTTTTCGGATTTCCACGACGAAGTTACAACCCGAGACATACACCGGCCCGACACATTTTCAGAGTGTGTACACCATAGCGGTATGAGTCCTC
>BLSH010215088.1:346208-369915 GCA_018402905.1 Glandirana rugosa | reverse complement strand
ACATAGAAGATAAAGAGGGTGGGCCCGCAAAGCGGCGAAAACAAGAGGACGTCATATGACGTCCACTTAGGATGGGGAGTCCACCTTGCCGGCGTATTTTTACAATACGCCGGTAAGGAAGTGGTTAACATCATTAAATATTGTAGGGAGTCTTATATTTTTAGTCAAACTGACCTTATCCAGTAGGCTTGCAGAGATATAAGAGGATTGGCAAAACACACAGAACTACTAGACAGGAAGAAAAACCTGCATGTGTTATGAACAAATACAGTCATCCCCATATACACTAGCAAAGTTCATGCAAGCACAAGATTTTTAATACAATAATATTATTATTATACAAGAAAATTTACATAGCGCATAGTAGTACTTTACAATATAAAGAGAGACAATAAAGGGACAATACAATTCAATACAAGAGGGTTAGGAGGGCCCTGCTCTTGTGAGCTTACAATCTAATACGAAGGGATTGGTAGAACAAAAGGTAATAACTGTGAGGGATAAACGGATGGGAGAAATAGAAGATACAGCTATTAGCTAAAGGCAGAATAGGCTTCCTTGAAGAGATCACATAAAAGTGGACAGAGTAGGAGATAGCCAGACAGACTGGGGTAGTGAGTTCCAGAGGATGGGAGAGGGTCCGGAGAAGTACTGGAGATGAGCATGGGAGGAGAAGACAAGGGAGCTAGAGAGGTGGAGGTCTAGGGAGGAGCAGAGAGGACGGTTTGGGTGATATTTGGAGATAAGATTGGTGATGTAGCTCAGGGCAGATTTGTGAAATGGTTTTGTATGTTATTGTTGGTGTTTTGAATTTTATTCATTGGGCAATGGGAAGCCAGTGTAGGGACTTGCAGAGAGGAGTGGTGGACACTGAACGGTTGGTAAGGTGGATGAATCTGGCAGCAGCATTCATGATAGACTGAAGAGGGGATAGCCTATGGAGAGGGAGGCCAATGAGGAGGGAGTTGCAATAGTCAAGGCGAGCGATAACAAAGTAGTGAATAAGTTGCTTAGTGGTTTTAATGGTTAAAAAGGGGTGTATCTTGTTATCATGTTACGGAAGGGAAGTCTGCAGGATTTGGACAGCGATTGAATTTGGAGCTGCAAGGACAGGTTAGAGTCCAGGCTTACACCTAGCGACCTGGCATGAGAGGAGGGTCTGATGGTTGTATTTTTGATCTTGATGGAGAATTCAGGGGAGGAAATATTATGAGCTCAGGTCTAGAAAGATTGAGTTTGAGGAAGTAGTGCGACATTCATGCTGATATGTCAGTTAGTAAGTTAGTGATGTGAGAAGAGACTGAAGGAGTTAGGTGATGAGTAAAGAGATAAATGTGTGTGTCATCGGCATAGAGGTGCTACTGGAAGCCATGGGAGTGACCAAGGATAATGGCAATTAAAAAAAAAAACCCTGTATGGCCTCTGGAGTCAAGGGTTTCAACCAGTCATACACTTACCCCAGGGAGCACCGCAGCTGGATACAGTCAAGTAATACTAAATGACTGCAAATTACTAAAACACTGCATTATGGTAATGACTCACATTGCTTTTACTATCTCTCTGGAATTTTACAATATACAGACTTTGAACAGTGACTTTTAAGAAGATATCTCCACTGAATGATCAAGGATTGCTACTCCTGCAGTCTTTCCAATAATTCCCTGTTTTAGGCTGGGTTCGCATTTATTGCCGATGCGGCTTACAGTCTGGTCCATCCCCGTTCACCGTTTCAGGTCAAATTTCAGCCCGAATTTTGGGCTGAATTCAGACCTGAAATGGACCAAAAGACGCACAGGACCCCTGATCAAATTTACACTAGAGCTGCAGCAGAGATGTGTGAACTGGCTCCATAGAGAGCCAGTCACAATCTCCTGCTATTGAGAATTGGATGCTGGGAATCCGCATCCAATTCGCTATGGTGTGAACCCAGCCTTACTTGCTTATGTAACTAGTGAAAAAATAGCATGGGGGCAACAATTCTGCCATCTTTAGGCTATAATCCGGCAGACCTCCACTACATGCTTGCAAAAAGCGAAATTAGATTTTAGCCTTGAAATCTGATGGAGTGCAATTATAAATCATTGTAGTCATACCCATGTAACAGACCCATATGATGGAGCTATGTAAGGTGCAGAAGAGATAAAAGTCAGAGTTATTGCCATGGTGGTAGATAGCTTCAAACAACAAGTAGTATGCAGATAGGGAGCCAGTATACAGCCATTATGTTGTTCCAAAGTCTCCTATCCAAAGCATTTTAAAGCAGCAAGGGAAAAGGGTGGAACGCATGAGCTTGCTAGGGTCTTATCTGCTCCCACATTCTGCGATTCTGTATTAGAAAAATTATTTGTCATTATTATGGAGGGATTTGAACCCATGCTGCTAAACACACCGCCCTGATTTGAAAACGGATGCGTTATGGGAGCAGCGACCAAAACAGCTCTCCTCCTCCTCCTCAGCCAAAAGCAATTTCTTTTTCTAATTTTAGTTATGCACAAGCCTGCGGGCATCATGAGCGTTTAGTAATTAGTTTTATAATTACTGCTGTTTTGCTTGCTGTCATTCAATTTTTCTTACAGCCCGGCCCGGGAATGCAATGTCTCTTGCCCACAGCTGTGGAAATTGCTCTACGATTAGAAAGCAAAAAATAAATAAAAGAAACAGGGAGATAACAAACGGCAACAGTCTTTGTTGGGGGAGATGTGATGCCAAATTCTGCCCATTCTAGTTAACCCTTGAATGGGACTCAATTCAGGAAGGGAGACAAGCATCAGTCTATATATAAAAAAGACAGTTATCTCATCACTGGTAACACCATTGATTTATGTATACTCCTGTTACAGCAGCAACCAGGCCTGGCCACAGCCACAGGGAAAGGTTTGCCTAAGCCTATGGAACTCCTGACCACCAGAAAGTGAGTATTTACATAGGAAATGCAGCAGAGTTCACTAACCAAGGGGTTATATGGGCAAGGCAGGAATAATCAGCCCACCTTTTCTGCATGCAGCTTAGATGTATATGTTTTTTATTAAACAGTAGATGTATAATTAAAGGTAACATATAATAAGTCAGTTTTGCATGTTTTTATCTGTTTTAGCCTTGCAATCATAAAGTTCCAGACAACAAACTATAAGGCCCCTTTTACACTTGTGCGACCTGATAGTCACGCAATTTGCCGCATTTATTTGCCACGATTTTGATGCGACTTCAAGCAATGCCTGTGTAATCTTGAAGTCTATGGATCTCAAATTGCATCAAAGTCGGACCAAAGTAGTGCAAGGACTACTTTGAAGTCGCTGCGACTTGAAGTCACACAGATTTGAATGGTACTTATTGGTAAATCATGGGGTACGGCTTGTCATGCAACTTTGCAGTCCCATGTCGCAGGACAAGTCGCACAAGTGTGAAAGGGGCCTAAAAGTAATATGGATTCTGGATACAAAATACAATGTAAAAATCATTAACAAAACTGAAACATTAGAGTCGTATTTGGTTTCACTATTCAAGAATATGTAAATCCAACATTTCATATTCCAGATACGTGCCTGTTGTACTATGCACTTCTATGAAAAAGAATCCTGTTTTCTTTGTATTGCTTCCTTTGTGTGAAATCACTGGTGTTCCTGCAAGTCCCTCTGCGCTCCTATCAAAAACTGATGACACTAGGCATGAGAGCACAGCTTGGTCAGTTCTCTAGCTGTGCTGTACTGAACCTGCTCTCCTCCAATAATCAGACCTATCCTGACATTCTCCCCTGCACAGCCATTTACCGGGAAGACTAGTGTACTACTATCCCCCCAGCTCTCTAAGATCCTTATGTACCTGAGAATAGAAATGATGCCTTTCATTTATATTTTAAACTGAATGGGTTGATTTACAAGGTGGGGGCTTACATACATCTTAAGCATTTCAGAAATAAAATAGCACCACCCTAAAGGCAGTATGTAATGTAATATGACTGTAAATGTTGTCATGTTGTCCACAAAAATGGATAATGGCAGGCAGTGGCTCTACAGCTTAAAATGTATTTTAGGGTAAAGCCAGGAAGCATATCTAGTGAAAAATATGGTCTTCACCTGTTATTTACAAAGCATGTACTGGGGCTGATTTAATTGACAATACTACTCACCAGCAAGGTGGGGCAGATTCCCAATCTTGTGGACCATACTTTGGTTAATCCCTGATCTGCTGCTTAGGCTCAGCATGACCAAGCCTGGCTGTTCCAAGTGTGGGCACGCTTGTAGAGCCAAGCGGAGGTGGAAGCACTGGATACAAATATTTTGCTGGTAGATGAGAGACCTTTGTTTAAGATAGATAGCCTAGGTTCCGCAGCTCTCCACTACATGGTTGAGCCAGAAGCAATGCCAAACAAACATGTTACAGTCCAGAAATGTAATTTATCTATATTTTTCGGTTGTCTTTTGGCCATTTGTGAAATCAATAACTTCTATTTCTGGGCTCACAACACATATATTTGGTACTACTTCTGGCTCAACTATATATAGACATCTCATAGGACCAGGCTGAGCTGTAAAGCTGAAGGCTACTGCACTAAGGTTGCCAGTTCTATAGGAACCTGCTGCTGGACTGCTGTAGCTCTTCTCCAAAGAGGAACACAACCTAGAACAATGGCTTGTTCAGGATTTTGGCTAAATAGTTTTAGCTGCGCAGAAGTGTATTTGCATTTATTAATTTTAATGCTTGTTTTGCTGGAATAAAACAGCTTGGTTTTGTTTAAGAACTAGTGGTTTGTGCTACTAAAAGTCTGATCTTTACAGTAACTATTTGTTTTCTTTATCCTCTATATTATTTGAAGCTAAGGCTGGCCATAGCTGTCACAGACGCCTGGCTGATCAAAGAAAACAAATTCCTCTACACATCTACACACACACAGGAGATAGATGGGGGAATCCTCCCCTCTGTGCCACTGTATTCTGAAAGTGGGACTCCTCCGCTGTCAGAATACATTGATCAGCAGCTGTAGCCAAATGGTTGCAGCCAGCTCAACGAGAAACATTTTCCAACAGCCCCATTCGACAGACGCCAATCGTTAGATTACTTCTGTTGAGCAGGAACAGCCATAGCTGGATTGAAGTTCAGTCGGTCCTTTCTGAACAGGTTGAATTTTGATCCATCTATGGACAGCTTAAGCGGATGTCACTTCCTGTCCGCCCACTGGGATCCACTGAGGCTGCATTCACACCTCACCAGAGCAGGTTTCAGAAGGTTTTGAGCATTTTTGCTTGTACATACAAGCGTTTTAGATCTGGGTTTCAAGTGTTTTACATGTATATTCAAGCTTCAGGAGTTTTCACTTTAAAGCGGAGTTCCACCCATATAAAAGTCAGCAGCTACAAAAAGTGTAGCTGCTGATATTAACAATCGGCCACTCACCTGTCCCTCGCTTGAGCGATGCAGTTGCTCGAGGGTTCGCTCTATGCCCCTCCCCTCGACGGTGCCGGCATCACAACTGCGGGCATCGGCTTTGGCTTCAAAGCTGGGCGTGCACTGTGCATGCGTGAATCGCGATGCACCTTGTGACTGGCCGGCGTATCTTCTGAGACCCATGACGTGTCCCAGAAGATTGCCGAAAGGGAGGGGGGAATGTGGACTTCCTTTCCGGAGCCGCGGAAAACAGGGTCCCTGGTCAACCCCCCCAAAAAAAAACATGCCAATTGTGGCATGTCAGGGGGTCACTGTCTCTTAAAGCGGAAGTTCCACTTTTAGGTGGAACTCCACTTTAAGCAATGGAAAGCACTAGGGAGAGGAGACCAATTCTTACAGGCTTAAAAATGCCTGAAATACACCTGACAAAAAGGCTGAAAATGCTCAGAGCATTTAAAGGCATTTCCATTGATGTCTACGGGGCTGAAAACACCCAACTCTGCCTCAGAAGTAGCTCATGTGGCTTTTGGAGCATCAGGCATCAATCGATAGGTGACTGAGCACTAATATGTGAACAGCCACAAGATTTTGTTTGTTGAAAGTTTCAGAACTTTGAGCTTCAAGATACCCAACGCTCAGGTGTGAATGGGACTTTAGTCTTGAGGGATTGAATGGTCCAGACACTGAGGTAGAAGCAGTGAGATCAATGGGAATAAGACTGAGCAGGAAGAGAAGGAAGAAGGAACAAGAAGAGGTATGGGGGGACAGTAGAGTGAAGTGACAGGGTGTGTGAAGAAATTAAATTTGGGCCATTTAGTCAATCCACAGTTGTAGGAGGCAACCTAGTTATCAATTCAAAAGTGAGGAATTCCAAGGAATGGAGCCCACTTCTGCATATGGAAAAACATACTGTCCCAGCAAATCAGGAAAATGTATAATGTGCGTTTGTAGTATAGGAGGTTCAGCCCACAGCTAGAGTGTGGTAACGAGGGAAGCCTGCCAGCAAATTTTCTTAATGTTGATAGGAAGTACTTATCTGATGTCTGTACCAAAATGCTACAAAGCCAGTAAATGTTTTTGTTAGTTTTGATTTCTATATAGAGCAGACAAGAAACTACAGGATTGATTTCCTAAAAGCAAATAGGTTATACACTTAGCAAAGGGATTTTCCCTTAGTGTGGTAAATGTGCTTTGTGAGCTTAAAAATGCGGTGAAAATTCAGTTTGCAAAAAATACCCAATCACATGCAAAGTTGAAAAAAAAACAGTATTTTTGCTTGCACATGGTTGGATGATGGAAGTCAGCAGAGCCTCACCTCATTCACTAAGCCATTCCCTTGCAAAGTAAATAGACTATTAGCTTTTACAACCCCCTGTTATGATATGCCCAATATCCATTTAGTGCCTGCTCATTGTCAGTGACTACAGAGAGTAATGAATAGGCTCAGCTTGAATAGCTCAGGTTTGTAACTGGTTTACTTGAAATGCTTTTCCTATTCTAGGCCCCTTTAATCCTGCCATCCTCTATCAAGGCCTCAAAGATTATCAAAGCATTTAAATGATTCCTATTATTTGATCTGCAATATTTAAAGTGCATGCAAACCCTAACAATGAGTTTCCCTTGTTTGCTTCTTTTTGGTATGTTAAATATACCACTGAGAGAGTATTTCTATCTGTATTTACTGTAAGTTATACATTTTATACACAGCCTGTGAGTTCAGCAAAAAAAAATGTTGATCCTGCGGAAATCCAGGGAGCTTGCAAATGACTATTTCCTGAGTGCAATCTGAAGTAGTGCTTTTAGCCCTGCCCAGGGGGCCGCTTTGGACTACATATTACCCCCTTCTCTGGTATGGAGATGAGAAAAGGGGAAGTGGTTCTGTAGTCGTCTGTTTCAATATTTTTATTGAAGTATTTTCACAATAGAGAATACAAAAGTTACGACAAAGAGTGCGGATCTTCCACAATGTAAAATACATACAGAATAGGTTCTGTAGTCTTAACTTTCTCTCCTAGGGTGACAATGCTGCTCTTCTACAGTACAGTGAATGAGTGTTGTCACCTTAGGACAGAAGATGTTAATCACAGAATAATCGGGTAAAAATAAAGGCAAAAAAGAGTTTACTAAAAGAAAAAACTACTGCAGCCACCATATCTAACTGGTAATCTGCAGTATATTCCATTTTTGTTTTTGGGTTTAGATATGTTTAAGACATGTTACATAATAATGAAAACAAGGCCATCTGTTTCTGGCAAAATGTTGGCATCTTAAGTACCAGACACAGGTACAGATGCAAACCTGATTACTATACAAGAAAACATAACTGCAATAAACAAATATGTTATGTTCCAAAACAGAACTTTACAAAATGAAATTACAAGTCCCAGCAATACATTTCTGCTTTAAAAGCAGAGGGAAAGCACTGTGGAATTTGATATAATATACAAATATGCATTTGGCCAGGACGGGGTTAAATTTACAGACAGCCTATGTTTGCAGCTCTGTCAGTCACTGAGCATACCGGACTCATTAATCTGCCATCTTTGTTTACCTCATTGCACAGCCTGATTAAATGAATGATCGCTGACAGCTCTATGCATTTTTATTGTGCATACCCCGACAGCAAAGAACCGTTTAATGTCAGCTAGTATGGAGCCTAGAACGACAGAAGCGGAATCTGTGATGAGAGCCTATCACACTCCAAATGGTTAGGGACTCCAAGTCTGCTGTTTGTAGACAGTTTCTTCAATAACGAATGCTCAAAGTCCCATGGTTTAAAGTAGATCTATTGCTTTCCCTCAATGGATGCTGCCATTTTGTGGGCTGAGCAAACATTTGCAGACGTGCAGTGTGCCAGTTATCAACATTCGTGTCGCATTGGGCACAACGTGCCCAACAATCTGTTTCAAATGGATGTCTGATAAATAAAATGCCATAATAAAAGTAATAAAGCCTGAAGGAAATGCAGAGGTATCTGTGAAGACCCTAAAGCAAATTTGTATTTAGAACACTGGTCAAAATGATTCTGCCTTAAAGCTCACCTTTGTTCACCTTTCTTTTTTTTTGTACTAATATTTGCAAAAATAAAACAGCTTTCCATTCATTCTGCACACACTTACCTCACAGATGTTTAAAATCACTGTTCCATTACTTCTGCCTTGCTTCCTGGACAGAATTTAGGTCATGACACAGGAAGGAGTTGATCAGCTGATCGCATTAGCACACACCCTGCATCATCTACCCTCAGCTGGTCAACTCCTTCCTGTGTCATCAAACCTAAAGTCTGTCCAGGAAGTAAGGCAGAAGTATTAGAGCAGTGTTTTTAAACATCCAGGCAGAGTGAGGTAAGAGTGTGTAGAATAAATGGAAAGCTGTTTTATTTTTGCAAAATAAGTACATTAATGCTATACTGATACAAAGGGGAGTTGTAATTCAGAAAAAAAGGTGAACAAAGCTGAACTCAGCCTTTAAAGCTGAACCCCAGTCAGCACTAAAAAAAATTAAAATACAGCAAGGTGTAATTGCTGCCTCTACTGCAAAGAAACTCTAATCTGATATCTAGAGACAATGTAATTATGTGCCACTTTACAATTATAATTTATTCTACTATTTCTAACAGTGTAAGACTAAACTCGTCATTCAAACCTTTGTCCGCATAGCAAAACCCTTGAAAAAAATGTCAGGGTTCGAGAGCCCCTGTTCTTGGCACATGCACACTGGATGTTTTGCTAACTTTCCTAGACACCTTTCCTCCTGGCAGCAGAATTTTGTCAGAAAAAAATGCTTGACGCTTGTAAACTGTGTAACACGTTTAGGCATGTCAAGCACTTGGGCATTCATTAATTTCGTTGGCCAAAATAATAATTGTATTCTGGCCATTAAAATGAAGTGCTCAAGCGCTAAACGCTTTTAGCGCTTAGGTGCGTTTAGAAACATTTACACGCATTTGGGTATGACAAGCGTTTTTTTCTGTCAAAACTCTGCTGCTTCTGGATGCACTGGCTGTGAGGGTTTTTTTCTGCCTGTAAACCCCTATGTGTGCATGAACACATAGACTAATATGCAAGGGCATTTAAAGGCAGGAAAAAAATGACAAATGCCCCTAGGAGCAACAGAAAAAATGACCAGTGTGCGTGAGGTTGTACATTGAGGAAGTCTGTATAAAAATTTGTAGCAACAGCAAATTTCTTTAAAGCTGTAGTAAACTCCAGTTGTTTATTAACACCTATATTATATTATAATCTTACCTGTAGGTACAGTAAATGACTCCTAAATGTGCACCATTTAAGAGATATTTACTATAGTAGCAGCCGGCGACATCACTGAAGCATGCACGCTGTGCTCTCAATAGATGGCAGGCCATTCATTGAGAGAGCTGTGCCACTGCTGTGGCACTCATGCACATGCGCTGGAGTGACATTATTGCGGCCCGGCCAATCAAACTGCCGGAGCCCACGAACCCGGAAGAAAGACCCGGTGAAGATGGAAGCCCTGTCAGCAGTGACAGCGCGCTGCTGGAGGGCTTCCTTTGAAGGCAAGTACTTCATAATTTGCCTGTATGCGATGCATACTAGCACATTATGCTCTTCATTTGAAGGGGGGGAGATTTTTTGTGCTTTACTACTGCTTTAAAGAAAAGCCCTGCCTGCTGAGCCAAACACACAATCATAGCTATCATAACATAGAAATGTTATCAGTAATAAGAAATATTACATTGCTGAAGTGAGAAGGACAATGCAGGAGTTCTACAGTGACTGACCATAGTGAGCACACACACCTTTGACAGAAGTGTTGGGCGGTGGGCCTTCCATACGTAGATTCCATGGTGGGTCTCCTTGGTTGGCAAAGTCTCTCATCTTTAAGTAGCTGATGGTCAGGCGGATGATGGATGCCTTGTCTAGCTGACTGGTGATGGCCGCGGGCAGAGGAAGTAGTTTGGCAAGCTCGTAAAACTCAAAGTTCTCCTTTCCACGCCGGGAGCGGGCAGCGTCCCTGGACTTTTCTTTCCGCAGGGCTTGTAAACTGAGCATAAAGAAAAATAGAAAACATCATTCAGGATACTATACTATTTATCAACCGATATTTACCCATTACACTGAAAATTTAAAATCCGTGTTCTTACAAATAAACTGCACATTGTCATCAACGCACACAAGCGGCTTCTTTCATTTAAAGCCGAACTCCTGCCACAAATAACAAAATAGAAAATAAAAGCCCCTTAAAACTTAAAATAACAAAATCCGTTTTCACTGCAATTTTCATTCAACCCACTTCCTCTGAGCCTAGGACATCCTGGATCCACCCCAGGCTGTGATTGGACAGTGTTACTCTGCTTTCACCTGCAATGCCAAGCTGCTGTTTCCAAAGCAAGCAAAATCCTTTCTTGTAGTCCTGAGAGGTATGGACTCCAGAGAGAGACATCATTTTGCCCCTTTACAAATCATTAGAAAGACTTCATCTGGAATATGCAGTTCAGTTTTGGGCACCAGTTCTCAAAAAGGATATTGGGGAACTGGAGAAAGTGCAGAGAAGGGCAACCAAACTAATAAGAGGCATGGAGGAGATCAGCTATGAGGAAAGATTAGAGGAACTGAATTTATTGGGATATGATCAACATGTACAAATACATAAGTGACCCATATAGTGAACTTGGTGTTGAGTTATTCACTTTAAGGTCATCACAAAGGACAAGGGGGCACTCTTTACGTCTGGAGGAAAAGAGATTTCATCTACAAATACGGAAAGGTTTCTTCACAGTAAGAGCTGTGAAAATGTGGAATAGACTCCCTCCAGTGGTGGTTTTGGCGAGCACGGTAGATTGCCTTAAAAAAGACCTGGATTCTTTCCTTAATGTAAATAATATAACTGAGTACTAACATTTTAAGGTAAAGTTGATCCAGGGAAAATCCGATTGCCTCTCGGGGTATCAGGAAGGAATTTTTTCCCCCGCTGTAGCAAATTGGATCATGCTTTGCTGGGGGTTTTTTTTTTTTGCCTTCCTCTGGATCAACTGTGGGTGAAGAATTGTGTATATGGGATTGTATGGTTATATATATTTTTCTTTTTTTTCTTTTTCTTTAGGTTGAACTAGATTGACTTGTGTCAATCAGCATATGAATGGGTCCTTGTGTTGTTTCTTCCTCTCACACTCCAGCCCTGCTGTACAGGGACTACAAGAGGCAGATACTAGGTCAAATACAGGTAGTTACACTGTTTACATGTAAAAATGTATTTAATGGGGTATTCATGATAACAGAGCTGCATTTTTTGGTTATTTTAAATTTGCGCATCTCAATGTGTTACCAAACTAATTCTAAACTTTCCCTATTCTATGTAAACAACTCTACTCTACCCCACTCTATCTATCTAAACAATTGGGCTATAAATACACTCTATAACTTATATTCATCACAATCAAAGTTGTTTTTAGTAATTTTTTATTAGTCACAGCTCTCTGCTTATTTCTAATTCTTATTTTTATAGTAAAAAAAAAGTCCCTGGAGCAGACATTTTTTCACAGTGTCGGTATCTGGAAATTTCACATTAATTCACACACCAATAAAAATGGATACAAACTTGAAACAATCAATTTCAATCTGACAATCAATGGAAAAAGAGCGATCACTGGAGCAGCACTGAGTCTGGCAGACAGTAGATAAAAGTTTTCAGGATGGGTGCAGCGCCAGCAATGGACACTCAGGAGGATAATGTGAAAGTAGGTGCACAGTCTAAGCTGCCACCCTGCGCACACACAGACACCACAATCCCAGTAAATTGCACAATTTCTATTAGCATTGCACTGATTTTGGTGCTGATACTAAGCATTTGTATGAGTACTCATGAAAATTCTCCAATACTAAAACCGATACCTTCAAGTCCGCAAACTGCAAGGCCCTGCTCACATATATGCGAATCGGATGTATTTGGAACGACATCATTTCACATGACATGTGAACCTGCAGCCTTTTCAATGGAGCCAGTTCAAATATGTTTTTGAAAAGAGTCGGTACAATTTTGAGCACAGTTAAGGTGCGATTTCTATTGTCATGCACTTTGACAATTCACACCTGAATTGCAGCTGAACCGTTGAACAAAGTCGCACCTGAGGGGGATGAAATCCCACTGTCAAAACTGGACCGCACATATGTAAACCCGGTCTAATTGCCACCTTTATAGTAAGAGATGCAGGAGGATGTCATGCGAGGGGACGCGGCAGTGTGAGATGTGACATCCGGACCGCAGAAGCTCTGACAAGTACTCTTCATCTACACCACCAAAAATAGGTACCACCAACAAATAGGTATTGGTAATTGGTATCGGTGAGTACTTGAGAAGAAGTATCGATATTTGTACTCATCTTTTAAGAAATGGTATTGTGCATCCCTATTTTAAATGCCAACCTACTGGGTACACTGCCCCTTGGCCTGACCTGGTGGCTGCAGGAGGCTTCTGTTTATGGGGGCACTTCTGTGCTGATCAACAAACTCCTCTCTCTTCCCCACCACCTCACTCCCCAAGCTATCACTGGACTCTTGCCTCCAACTGGGGCTTCTTTGCAGTGTAGCAGGCTAAGGCTTGCACAGGCAGGCATCGGCAGAACCTACATGTACATTGAGATCCTCCATGATGTCGAGATCTGCAATGTCCAACACTCACACGCACCCCCAAAACTAAGGAAAAGCTGCAGGTTCCCCTTCAGCCAGCTCTGGCTACTGCTCTGTACAAATAAGGGGCCTAGAGTCTGGTGTACATCTGGTTTGCTGGAACTGATAGGCACTCAGGGCAGCCATGCAAAGCCTATATGCTGCACACTGGTAAAGTTAAGATATCCATGAGAAACAAAACTGGAGGATAATGAATAAACAAATAAAACTTCCTTCTATTAAACCATGAAGTAAAATTTATTGTGTGGCCATAGACATAGCACACAATCCAGATAAAAACACAGTCATGTGTGAACGACACAGTCTCATTTAAAAGGTAAAAGCCCAAGTCTCATCCAACCTCAAACACTAAATGGAGGGCCCAGCACTTGTGATGGAAACAGGCTCAAGGTTCACATACCAGCTGGAAGGCTCACTGGGATCAGCTGTAGGATTCCCACAGTAAAAACACACATCAGTGTGGTGTGTAGTAAGGCTAAAGCCCACCAAGAAGATGGCCACTCACAGGATGGAGACAATGATGCAGCAAGGTAAGGGAGATGGCGTGGTCACTCCGTGTCAAAAGAGGGGGAGGGACCAGGGGGCTCTCTCCAATCAGATAACGCGTTTCTCTCTGCTATCACATCCTTCTGGGTGGATTGGGTAGAAGGATAGGATCCCTCTAATGAAGATGCGTGACATGGGAAGAACTATTCCCTAATGATTGAAAGTTTAGTGTGACTTCTGAAGCATGTCTGAAGCTTCTATAGCATTCGGACATGCCTTCTGACTTTGTCCTTATAGCTAGCAATATACCTGTGACCGATACACAACATGATGTACGCATTGCTGAACTTCACAAGCTGTTGATCCCCTTCAATCTGAGTAGCAGCAGGGCCCATATATATGAAATGTTGAACTATTTGCATTATTCCAGTAAAAGCCAGATATAGTTAACGGTTAATTTTCTGTAAAAGTCCATGTTTCTCTCTCTTTCAATGTGGAGTGTCAGGCGTGCACCAGGTTATGGATTTTCCAGAGCACACCTTCTATTAATCAATTACTCCAGCCTGTGAGACGAGAGGCTGCTCAGCACCCCCCCACTCCCCCATGAAAAATTCATCAAAGGACGGAGTTCTGGAGCTTTGAAGCCTCCCTGCACCTCTCGTGTTTCGATGTCTAGCGATCAGAGGCACCACCCGTCGCTCCCCACCCTGGCCTCTGTAATGGGAATGCTTGTTCTAACATGCTGAGCTTTTCGCTGCATCTAACGGGAGAACAAGTGCAGAGGAGCCACTCTTAGGACTCTGGAGGAAATCTTAGTGCTTCTCTTCTTATTAACCACCTCTATGCCAATGGCACATGGCCCTTTAAAGCAGAATTCTAGACAAATATAAACATACACCGTTTTTGGTACATCTGCTTGCTCCCTTCCACCATTAAATAGTGCTTAAACATAAGATTACCAGTATAATTACCAAAAATGATGTATCTCTATTACCCCTTAGAAACAGTGAGCCAAACTCTGCTGACTTGAACAGTGCCACTATCTTAAAGAAGTGTAACTAAACCTAAACTCTATGTTTCGGAAAGTATGCTGTGTTTGGCCAATGGGCTGTCTTATCAGGTCTATGAGGAATTCCAGGAGCGTGCACAGTAGTCTGACAATGCTGCTGCTAATTGTGAAGGCAAGCCATGGATAATTCGATTGGAAGGTTGGAAGGAAAGAAAATTGCTTGATTCCTCCATCAACACAGTTAGTTAATCCTTCCTGCCGTGCTATTGTGTTCTGCTGGCTGGGGGGTGCAGGGAGCCTTCCCACAATGATTACTGATTACTGCTAGTGGTTATAGTCGCCAGCAGTAAACATATGTACAAAATCCGACAGGCTGGTTGAACCCAAGTTGATTGATGGATTGATTTGGGTACAACCAGCTTGCCCATTGATGGTTCGAATCTCGGCCGGTCCCCTGCTTTACCAACCGAGATTTGATCCATCTATGTCCGACTTCAGCATTGTCAGCTTGCAACAAAAACTCTTTAGGTAAGAGGCTTTGCAAGTGATTCAATGAGATGCAATACTGAAAAATAGATTTAGGGCTCATTTACTTGCATTGGTCTCTATAGAGCAATCCGCATTATGACAGGCAGTGAGGAGGCATTGTATCACCTCCTCAACACCTACATTAACCTCTTGATCCCCACGCTAGCATGCAGCAGCTGCATGCACTACATGCAGCTGCTGGGCGCTTGCGGAGCAGCCCCATTCACTTAAACAGGCAACGCTCTGCGGGCGCTATGCCTGCTGAAAGTGGCAGGAGATATAATTCTTTGCTTCACAGCCGCAGCAAGTGTACACCCCCAGTCGCTGCTTCTGCACCTAAAGGGAGTAGCTGTTGGGGGGCTTTTAAACTCCAGGGTTTACACTTTAACATGTTTCAGACATTGGACATGGAGTTTATGTGAGGGTAAGGACAGTAGCACCATCAATGTGGTGATTTGCACTGTTAATTCAACATTAGTGTTTGATTCCAGAGCATTTTATTTTTCTTCCCTGACAAAATCCAAATGGCCTTATCTTCAAGTTCTGAAAGAATTTTGTTTTACTGCAAAGTGCCTAATATACTATGTGTAAACAGATACAGGATCTCCAGTGGCCTGTAAAATAGCTTTATGTTCCCCAAGCTATGCTGTCACTCAGGGCTGTGTCCTCTACAGAGAGCTGCGGGATTCCTGGGAATGCAAAAAGACTTGAGCTTGATTTGGTGGAACGAACTGTAGAGCAAAGCAAAAAGATTGCTGGTACGTATTCTGGGCCAGGGCTGCATATCGTATTGTTCTCTATATACAAGCACCAGATGTACCGATCCCAGATTTAAAGAAATCAGCCTTGTAAATGTAATTATGTACGTTACTTTTTTAATATGGATGTGAGTCAATTTTTACCTGCTGATCCTGCTAATTTTTGCTCTCACTTTATTTGGGTGACCACCAATTGCCAATGAGGCAGGGCGGTGGTTGTCCTGTGCATTCATCTAGTCTGCTGCAGTCAATGCTCCCTGCTGGTTGATTGGAAGCTGCTGCTATCACTTAATAACAGAAACTTTCCTGTAACTAAAGCTGGCCATAAAAGCTGCTAGCAATAATCGCATGTAAAATCCAGCAGGCTGGCTGGTTGCACCCTAGCTGATCAATTGATCAACATGGGTACATTCAGTCTGTCCATACATCTCAGCCGGGATTCGAACCATCTATGGCCGGCTTAACTGCCATTTTTGCTGGACAGCTTGGCCTGTGGCAGGAAGAGGAGAAATAATTGATCTAATGTACAGTAGTCTAAACTACTTATTGCTAACTGTATGTGTTCATCAGAGTTAAGCTGGCTAAAGATGGTTCGAATCCCGGCTGGTTCCTGCTGATTCTAACCATTTATGGGCATGCTGAATGTACCCGAATCATTCAATCAACTTGGGTACAACCAGCCTGTCAGATTTTACATGCGATTATTGCTAGAGGCTGTAAGCACTGTGTTCTCCCAGCGGAGACGGGTCCCCACCCCCACTAGGTGAACGATCAACACAGTGTTGATGAGGCATTTAAGCGATTTTCTTTCCTGCAAACAAGGAACCAAAGAAAATTGCTCCGTCTATAGCAGGCCTTACTTAAGGTGTTACTAAACCCAGGACCCTGCATTCACTAAATCTGGTCTCCCACAGAACATAGACATGCATTTATTTTGGTAAATATAAACTGCATATTCCTTTTCTCATCAGCAGTCTTATGACTTCTATCAGTGTCTGGAGGAGGAAGGATGAGTTTTCATTTTCCGCTGACTGTCCTATGAGGCTGCATGATCCCTAACCCTCTATCTGGGCAGTACTGATTGGCCCTGTTGTGATCACATGCACCCTCCCCAAAAAAAAAAAAAAAAAAATCTCTCTAGCAATACACACCAAACTGAGCATATACAGTGCCTCCAAGGCTCTGTACTATCAGCAGATGGATTGGGGACAGTAAAAGAAAGGGAGGATCAGAGAAGACCGGATCAATTAGCCTTTTTACACAATACAGAGGATTAACCCTTTAGGTTCCACAGTGAGTATAACAAGCATGCTTCACTGCATATATAGACTGATTTTACTGTTGTGGGTTGAATAACACTTTATTATGTAGTGTAATGCACCATGTACTGAAGACCCCTTCTTCTGATACCTTTACCATATACATAGTTACAGCATGTACATTCTACACCTATATCTGTGGCTTGCCTGGGATTTGAATAGATAAGTGCCTATCACCCACATATGATCCAGCTCTGCCAAGTGTTTAGGCCTCTGCAGACGACATTTCCCTCCCCACCGTGCATCACTGGGACACTCAGCCTGTCGTGTTCTACAGCAGCGATCTGCCATTTATATCAGGCCAAAATACGCTGCTATATTTAGTTGTGAAATTGGCCTTTTATGTTCCTGATGTTTACAGAGTCGAGGAGAAATTAATGTTGACAGCCGCAGGCGGCTCAGCTTAACCCTTTACTTCTTGTAGCGTTCAAACCTGCACACCTCTCCACGGGGGATGAATGTTTGGTAATCTGATGTGGTCTATGTGGGGGAATGGGAACCTAAAAAAAAAGTCCCCTTAAGGATACTATTAGGGAATTTGGGTCACTTAGAATGTTGTACATTTATCTTTCTATTAACCATTTCCTACCCTAAGCTTGAATAGCCAGCTCCATTTCTTAGAAGAGTGCATCCTTTTAGCAATTAACCATTTCAGAGTCAGAAAATTGACTCTAATCCTTATCCCTGGATGCAGATGCCTGCTAAAAGGAGGTCTTGACACACCTTTATCCCCATCAGCTATTTACTAACAGACAAATAGAAGAAGATATGGTAAATAGCCACAATTATCACTAGCCAAGTCTTTGCTATAGGACGGGCAGAATAGAGGTGTCACGTCGCATTACTGTACTGACACCTGATGCGGTGGGCGACCCTCATTCAGGTCGCATACCCCCCTCATTCCTCCACCTCACACGTCAAATCCAATCAGCAACAACAAAGCACAGGGCACAGGAACGCATCTGTACTATGCCAGACCTGACAACAGCTAAGGTGTCTTCTCAGCCGGCATGCTGGATTGTAAGCTTTCACGTCAAGCAAAATACAACAGCTTATTATTATTTTTTCATACTTTGCATAGCACATTTTATGGCCAGTGCAGATCAATTTTATGGCCAGTTCAGATTCACCCAGAACTATATCACTAACTTTATACAGTGAGCCATTAAATCTATTGATTGCTTTATTACAGCTATTCCAAAATACGCTGACAGATTAGCAAAGCACTCTAAAGAGTACTACTGACATCCAAAGTGCAGTAACCCACAGCAACCAATCAGATTTTAGTTTAGTTTAGTTTGGTTATAATGGATTACTGCATTTATTAAGGTCACAGATTCTGTTAAAAGCAGCAAGATAGGTCAGGATGGGTTTTCACATAGAAATGACAGCACATGCCTGCCTAGGATTTGTTACAATGATCAGAAACCACTTTCAGGAATGATTAGATTGAGTTTATAAAAATCCAACAGATTTGTTCAACATTAAGCATAGTTACGTAATTTACCTATAAGTTGTTCTACTTTCCAGATGAGTTGAAGCAGAGGAAAGGAAAATGGCAATAGTAGTGATGCACCCCATTAGCTAGCTAAGAGATGAATTCCCTACAGATTGAGGGGCGATTTCTTGGATCCAACACATCCTCTGTTCATCGTGGTGGAATTACATATGAAATATCCATTTGATGTGTTTGTAATTTGATTTGTATCTGCCACCTTTAGCTTTTGTGACTCCCATATCCTAATTGTTTATAAGCCATAAAAAGTATTTTAAATATTTTAAATGTCAAGTTTGCTCTGAGGTTTTAACCCTTTAGTTAAACAAAAACATATTGAGATCATCAGAAGATCCATAAATGATTACCTTAGGCCACTTTCACACAGGTAATGCTGCTGACTCACAATACACAGTGGATTACAGTCAGCAGTGGCTGGCCAATGGATAGCAGGAGATCAGAAGGAGAAATGCCACCTCCCGCACACCTGTCTAAAAGGGGGTTTAACACTGAAATCCCTCTTCACTGCACTGCAACCATGTCCATTAGACACAGTGGCGGCAATGCCCCAACCACTTCTATGGGGCACATTGGCAAGTGGTACTGAATGGCAAACACGACATGCCCTACTTTTTTTTTGCTGTGTTGTGTTGCAAAGCCTTGCAGCCACCCCAATTTGTATGTAGCCATCTGAAGGGCATTGCCGAGTTTTGACAGGCGGTTGAGGTGCATTATAAACAAGCAAGGAGGTTGATTTACTGAAGGCAGATATACTGTGCCTTGCAAGTGCAATTGCTCTAGATTTGAGGGGAAGCTCTGCTGATTTCTATAATCCAATTATGCATTTTTTTTTTCTTGCATGTGATTGAGTATTCTTTGCAAAGTGAAGCTTTACCTCATTTACTAAGCTCTGATGAAAATGCACTTGCAGTGCACACTATATTTGCCTAAATCAAACTCATTGTGTTTTGGTCTCAATTCCTGTGTTATCTAAAATAGTCGAATTAGCTCTCCTTGTTATGAACTTGAGACTACAGAATGATTAGTATCTATGATGCAAAGAATAGGATAGGAGTTGAGTGTAGTTTAGTAAAGAAAACTGGGCAGGGCTGACACCATTCAGTCCTAAATAATGCTGTGTTGTCAGATCCGTCCAGTGCCAGGTTTCTGGCAGATCAACATACACTATATTGTCAAAATTATCGGGACACCTGCCTTTACGCACACACATGAACTTTAATGGCACCCCAGTCTTAGTCTGTAGAGTTCAATATTGAGTTGGCCCACCCTTTGAAGCTATAACAGCTTCAACTCTTCTGGGAAGGCTGTCCACAAGGTTTAGGAGTGTGTATATGGGAATGTTTGACCATTCTTACAGAAGCACATTTGTGACGTCAGGCACTGATGGTGGACAAGAAGGCCTGGCTCGCAGTCTCCTCTCTAATTGAGTTGAGGTCAGGACTCCATAGGCCAGTCAAGTTCCTCCACCCCAAACTCGCTCATCCATGTCTTTATGGACCTTGCTTTGTGCAGTGGTGCGCAGTCATGTTGCAATAGGAAGGGGCCATTCCCAAACTGTTCCAAAAAAGTTGGGAACATGAAATTGTCCAAAATGTCTTGGTATGCTGACTCCTTAAGAGTTCCCTTCACTGGAACTAAAAGGGTCAAGCCCAACCCCTGAAAAACAAATGGATGAGCGGGTTTGAGGTGGAAGAAATTGACTGATCTGCACAGTGTCCTGACCTCAACCAAATAGAACCCCTTTGGGATGAATTAGAGCGGAGACTGCAAGCCAGGCTTTCTCGTCTAACATCAGTGCCTGACCTCACAAATGCATTTCTGGAAGAATGGTCAAACATTTCCATAGACACTCCTAAACCTTGTGGACAGCCTTCCCAGAAGAGTTGAAGCTGTTATAGCTGCAAAGGGTGGGCCAACTCAATATTGAACCCTATGGACTAAGACTGGGATGCCATTAAAGTTCATATGTGTAAAGGCAGGTGTCCCAATACTTTTGACAATACAGTGTATATTATGGTGCAGGGTGATGTGAAAAAAAAAACTATACTATAGATATATGACTGGAATGCAGCTTAGGTCCAGTCTGGCACTACTGGGAAAAATTAAAAGTCACCATATATGTTCATGTTTACCTCTATATGGTTTGTAAATCTCAATGGAAACGTAGGATAGGTAAAATAAATGGGGGAGACAGGAGAGCCATTTAGAGTAAAGTATTGCATTGATGAATAAAATTGAAGACACAAATGCTGTATTATGAGCAAGATAATGACTTGCATCTGGGCAGCTTGCAGTGGGAGTCCTAACGCTTTCCGATGCTGTTCCTCAGGTTTGTGTTACACCCAAAAAAAGTAGCTACAAAACATGGTACTGATGTTCCTAAAACATTATTTAAAAGTCTATACTTTCTGCATCTAAGTCTTTTGACTCCTTGTCCCACCTGAGAAGATGCCATTAATGGGCCCCTCTGCAGCCTAAGTTGCTTTCAGGACATTATACGCACATCCCCTCTATGATCATCGTTAGTCTTTAAATAATTAAAAAAGTCTCCGAATAAAAGACCATTCATACAGTATATCCAATGCACATATACACTATTTTGTATAGAAAAGAGTATGAAGTTTGTACTCTCTGCAAAGTAATGCTCCCGGAAATGATCTGTTATGATCTTTTTCCACTCCATACACTATACAATTATAAAAAAAAGCCAACACGATCGTTTGTGTGGTTGTGCAGAACGTTTTAAACTCCCCTTACCACCTCCACCGGGAAATATTTTCATGAGTCAAACCATTTTCTGCAAGGGAGAAGCGTATTGTTCACAGAATCGCAATACAAACAATATTAATGTGTTACACCCCCTCTGGGGTTAAGAGCATTTTATCTATGAATTCATTATTTCGCCTACAATGGATAAAAGAATCTCAGTGCTCTCTAATGATGGGACCTACAGCTGATTTAAACCTAACTACTGCAATTTCAGCAATTCTTCCTCAAAATCATAGAGGCGTGCGTCTCCCCCGACCAACCCATATCACACTTGACTGGCAAAATGATGGCCTGGTGTTTGGTTAAATTGTTCTTCCTGTCACTATAAAAAAGCTAAGAAAAAAAAAAAACTTCAGTGTCAGCCGCCCTTCTTCCAACGTCTCTGCTTCTGTGAAGCTTAAGGTGATTTATGTGTGCATTTATTTATCCTGTATTCTGCAAAGCCTTTAAGGGAAACTCCACTTTACCCCGATTGTCCATTATGCGCTTCCAACGCTTTCTAGAATCATTGTACTATAAGATTTGGGTGACTTGTTAAGATTTATCATGCTGTCCCTGCCTTCTTAGAATTGTTCCATGATTATAATATAGCAAACTTGTGCTCTTGCCCATGTAGAGCATAGCAATGGGTTCTCTCTTAATACCCCCTCCCCAGCAGCACACACCCCATGTTCTTTGGCCCCCCACCACTCTGTTTAGCTGGAGAGAAGAAAATAGCTTCTACTTTTAAATGGGGTTGAATATAACTTACATCACGTGACAGCACTGGTGGAGGGGATAAGCCTTGGTACTTGGAGGACCAGCTTTGGCAGGTCTTTAAAGTGGTTGTAAAGCCACTATTGTACGATCATACAATCCCCTCTGTTAAATAAGGACATGTCCCCCACAGTATGTGTTTTATAAAAAAAGATGCCTATTTCTACCTTCTTTCAGAGCGTCTCCCGGCACTCTTCGCCTCTCTCCTCTCCTGGGCTGACAGCTCCAGCGGGCAGGACCGAGAACTCTCATTGGCGTCAACCGAAAGGAGGGGAGGGGAGGAGGAGAGAGCCGAGGAGTCAAGTGAGCGCCAGGAGATGCTCTGAAAGAAGGTAGAAATTGGCATCTTTTTTTATAAAACACATACTGTGGGGCACATGTCTTTATTTAACAGAGGGGATTGTAAGATCGTATGATAGTTTTATAGCAGCAGGAGTGTCAGGGCTCAGCAGCTATGATAAACCGTGGTCAGTTTACAAATGGTAGGGCAGAACCAGGCAGGATCAACCAGGAATTTCAGGTGATACAGGGGGCCAAATTACACAGCACAAGCATTGCGCTGCATAACATGCTTTAAGGAAACAGGATCTATTTTTTTTTTTTTTTTTTAGGGTAACAAACACTCTAAGGCCTCATACACACGGACGTTTCTAAAAAAATAAACAAAACGTCGGGCCCGACATCAAGGAAAAAAAAAATTGGTGTTTTTCGGCGTTATGCATCGGCATTAGTG
Source organism: Glandirana rugosa (assembly GCA_018402905.1). NCBI lineage: Eukaryota > Metazoa > Chordata > Amphibia > Anura > Ranidae > Glandirana > Glandirana rugosa. The sequence goes on along the minus strand of BLSH010215088.1, from coordinate 346,995 downwards.
AGCATTAGTGAGCGTCGGCGTCAATAGGCGTTTTTAAAAAAAAATCATCCCTCTGCTATTTTTCAACCTAAAAACGTTGGCGTCAAAAAACGCCAAAACATTACAGCCTCAGAACGCGCTGGCCGTGGGTTCTAGTTTCAGCTCACTAACGCCGACGCCATCTACAGCTCAAAAACGTCAGCGTTTTTATGGGGCCATTGACTAACATGGAGAGCTGCAAAAAATGCCAGAAAACGCCGGCCTCAAAAAACATCCGTGTGTATGAGACCTAAGGAGTGGGGTCCACCTGGCTTCAACTGAGATAGACCATAGAGTGCCTCGCCCCTGTCAGGACCTTTGAGGCCCTGGGGGGTTCAGGGTTTGAGACCCTTCCTCTATGGAGGTTGGGCTATTACTTTACCCTTGTACCTGTTTTTGTGTGCTGTGATTTAAGACGTCACAGGGTTTCAACAAGCAGCGTACTGCTGAGCTTCGTAAAAAAAAAAAAATATATATATATATATATATATATACTTTAATTTTTAAATTCTTTGGGTCATATATTCTTGGTAATATTTCATAAACTGATTAAAAGATTCTCCCACTAATGGCTATCTGTATAAACCTGTTAAAAAGTGAAATAAGTATCCTTATTGGGCAACTGCTGCATGAAAACCACTTGGAAGATATGACACCTGGAGGATATACTGTTTCTATTGGGAGAACAAGTATTCACTGAGATGTGAGGAAGAGTAAAACACAATTATTGTACTGTACTAGAAGACAGCAATGTCGGGATATATAATGA
>BLSH010215088.1:335554-345962 GCA_018402905.1 Glandirana rugosa | reverse complement strand
AAAAACGTGAAATTCGAAGTAGAATCATATAACTAGCGTGTCACTGGTATCTGTACCAAGGTACACACTTATAACCCCTTTATAGATACAAACCACCCAATTGGTACTATCTTCTTGCACCTACAGATGACTAGAGACTTTTTACGATAAGTGGACCGACAGGCTCCAGGGTTATAGATGATTCAGTGATTAATACTTTCCGTACGTCGTTCGTTTCAGTTTCGTTTCAGCCTTGTGGACTATGATCAATGTACAGTCACTACGTTTTTTTACACGTCGACAACCTAGTCGTTCTGTCGGTCCGTTGATCGTATATTTTTTCTCTAGTCGTTACCAATGTACACATAAAGAAAGTCATGTCCTAAGGAAGTTGTATTATTTAACTACTTATTGGAGTGTATCCGTCATTACTTCGAGTCCCTAATAAGAACGACTTACTAATCCCTGAGCTTCATTACTGCCTATGTGAGGTTATTCATCAATTTATTATGTTGAAGGAATCCTGTACTGAAAGAAATACACATGTAACCATTGCTGATCTCTTTTTTATATGCTAGTTGCCTGGCTGTCTTGCTGATCCAACAGCTGCACATTTTTTTGCATCACTGACATGTAACTAGTATCAGGTGTTCCGACTTTGCTTTGACTTTGCTTGCTGCATGCCTTTCATAATTAGTGACTTAGTAGATATTGGGACCTCGGACAGCCAGGTGAATAGCATTTTTCAGAGATCAGTAGACATCCACGTTCTTCTATCATGGTTAACCCACCAAACATAGATATTTCCCCAATATTCACACATGGAACCATGTCTATGGTCACTGTGCGATCAATATACTAAGATGAAGCTTAAAGTGCAAAAAACATAAAAACACGTTTAAAGCGTATCTAAACCCAAAACCAAAGATGTAATATGCTGCCGCTGATCAGTTCTTATATGTAGTGTTTGCATTAGTTTTCTTTTTTTAGTTTTTTCACCTGGTAATCCTACCAATAACACTCTCCTGTCCTTGGGAGACAGCATTTTTCTTCCTTTGTATTATTGAAGAAGCAATGGTTGTCACCCAGGCTGGACTTTAAACATACCTGCCCTTGCTTATCTCCAATACAAGAGTGGGGAGATTAATAGTTTATTGAAGGAAAATAAAGGTGGCCATAGATAGATTTAAATTCTGCTTGTTCTGTAGGGACCAGCCACATTTCAATCCCTGTTTGGCCACTGCAGTTGAACAGAAGTTGATCTACGGAACAGCTTCTGCTCAACTGCTTTATCAGATTAGGCTGGGTTCACACTATTGCAAATAGATTGCAGCTTTCCCCACATCCAATTCACATAGCAGGAGATTGTGACCGGCTCTTTATGGAGCCGGTTCACACATCTCCACGACGGCTCCGATGCAAATTGCAGAGGAGTCCTGTGTGTCTTTTGGTCCATTTCAGGTCCAGATTCAGACCAAAATTTGGGCTGAAATCGGACCTGAAACGGTGAACGGAGATGCACCGGACCACCCCTGCTGTGAGCTACAGTGTGCTGCAGTGTGAACCCAGCCTAAGAGCCGCTTGATCAGTGGCTGCAGCCAATGGCTGCAGTGCTGATCTGGGTATTCTGACAGCAATTGTATACAGGACAAATGTGTAAAAGGAGAAATCAGTTCAGTCTTTTTCTCTTAGCCCCCTGAATCATATATGGTCAGCTTAAGACTGCATTCATACATGAGCGTTATGAATCGTGGGCAGGCGCCCAGGCGTGAATGACAAATCGCACAATGCATATTTCAGATGCCATTAATTTCAATGGCAAATAAAAAAGTGGTACGGTTCTGCCACAATTATCGCACTGCAATTGTAGCACACCACATTGCATGAAGCATGCCACCCAAAAGAAGCTCCTGAACTTTTTTTTTTTCAGCAAAAAGCTTGACACAATGCGGTTTGCCGCAATTGCCACGATTCATTCAAATGACTGGCATCTGAAATGCATGTTGTGCGATGTGTCATTCACACCTGGGTGTTTTGAAATCGTGGGCAGAATCGTCATGATTCTGCCCCCGATTCAAAACGCCCGGGTATGAATGTAGCCTAAGACTGTTTTATACTTCCAGTTCAGCTCACAGGAAGTGACAAGGACATTGCATTTTTAGCAAGATCAAAGAGTAGTTTCTGTACTTCATGAAAATGTTCTTTGTATGAAAAAATATAACGAATGCAACCATTGCATCTAAGCACTGGTAATCTGCCATTAATTAAAGTTTTGTTCTTGATTTCCTTATGCTTTACATGACAATAAATGACTATATAGTTTACATTTTCAGATATGTAAAAGACTCAGTGGCTTAGTAGTTAGCGCTACTGCCTTGCAGCTTTGGGGTCTTTGGTTCATATTCCAGTCTGGACATTACCTGTGTGGAGTTTTCATGTTCTCCCTGGCCTTGCACGGGTTTCCTCCAAAAATGTATGTTTTGGTTAATTGGCTCCTGTCTAGATCCTATATAATGTATATGTAAAAATGTATGTATGCATGTGATACAGGGACCTTAGATTGTAATCTCCTTGAGGACATGGACTGATGTGAACATGTCAGGCATCTATACAGCACTGACAAAGGGCAGTAGAAGTATCTCCCATGGGACTTTATGGCAGCCAAAAAATAATTTTTTGGAACAATGTAGTTAAAAAGAAATTCTTTTTTTGGCTGCCATAAAGTCTCATGGGAGATACTTCTACTGTACTTAGTCTAAAGGGACGGAGCAGCCTTTGACTTGTGAGACACTCACCTCAACTTAATGCACTGACAAAGGGCTGTGTACATTGTCGGTGCTATATAGATACCTGAACTGAATAATAAATGTGTCGGTGACAACCAAAGGTTCATTTGCTGCATCTATAGGAACCTGTAAGATCATCCCTGTTGTGTCCTATCATTAGTGGTGATCTTCTTCCAAGAAGTTGGGACTTCGGATGCATAGGGGAGGACAAAAGTTGCTCAATTCTGGAATACAAACACTTTAATACAATGTGTAGCCATTGCTTATATAAAGCCGAAGGCAGAGTGTATATAGCACTCATCTTATCCAGCAATCTTCTGTGTTCATGGAGCCAGGAGAATTCGGTTCTTCTAACCCACAATGTAAATAGTCAATTCACAATGCACTTACGTTATGACTATAGCTTAGTATAATGAGAAAACTAAAGTACATACACAACATACATAAAGTTACACTGCCCTGTACTTACACAACAACCAAAAAATCAAGATACATTTATGGAAACACTGAGCCACATTTAGCATAAAAGTAAAATATTACAATTCTCTAATCACACATTGGACAATATGGGACCATATATATCGACACAATTAAAACCAATACCATAAGTGTCTTACAATCCTTTCATCCTTCACAAACAATTCCTTCAGGAAGATTCACTAAAGTGACTTGAGTCCCTTCCAGCATGATGAATTCATCCCATCAGAGACATAATCAGCTGGATTACAATATAGCACCAGACAACGACACGTTACATGTATCTCCGCAGACTGAAGCGAGGGTGTTCCTCCTACTCATGTTATAAAACATGAAAAATACATGCTCTAAAACTCATCTAGCTGGAGAAAAAAAGTGTATTCCCACATCTGAGAGATGGAGACGTCAAAAGTTATTATGCTTGAAAAATAATTTCTAGGCTTCAGTACCCCTGACAGTACAGCCTGGCAAGCAGGTCTCTGCAGACAGCCGAAGCACACAGCATCATTATATATGGAGATTGAAGTAGGAGAGCTGCCCAAAATGGAAGCTTTGTGTTCCAGGGATATCCAGCAACAATGTTCCTCCCAGCAATAGGAGTATCCACAGTTAACTTCAAGCAGTCACATTTATTCTGTTTAACATCTCCATGATTAGGAGGTCTTTAAATCTTTTTTTGCGTCATTTTTGTTTCGCTTGTTTCCATGAACTGAAAAGTGTGCAGGCACAATGCCGAAGAAAGCCCTGTCTGCCCTATCACAGCATTGGGAAGGGTTGGCTAAAGAATGATATAATCTTGCCCTGTAGTCTGATCGTTGTGACCTGAGGGTGAGCAGAGCATTGTGTTTATACTCTTCTGTACATGGTCATTCATACAGTCTCAAAGGCAGTCGATATGAGAAGGTACCCAAAGACATCATATACAGGCAATCCCTGGGTTACGAACAAGGTTCTGTAGGTTTGTTCTTAAGTTAAATTGATATGTAAGTTGGAACAGGTACATTATTTAGGCCTCATACACACGGACGTTTTTTGACGCCGGCGTTTTCTGGCGTTTTTTGCAGCTCTCCATGTTAGTCAATGGCCCCATAAAAACGTCGGCGTTTCTGAGCTGTAGGTGGCGTCGGCGTTAGTGAGCAGAAAGTAGAACCCATGGCCATCGCGTTCTGAGGCTGTAACATTTTGACGTTTTTTGACGCCGACGCCACAATATGCCAAGAAACGCCAACATATGCCACCTATTATTATACCGGCGTTTTCCAGCGTTTTTTGACGCCGACGTTTTTAGGTTGAAAAATAGCAGAGGGATGATTTTGTTTTAAAAAACGCCTATTGACGCCGACGCTCACTAACGCCGAAAAACGTCAATACATAACGCCGAAAAACGACGCCTTTTTTTCCTTGACGTCGGGCCCGACGTTTTGTTTATTTTTTTATATACGCCCGTGTGTATGAGGCCTTAAGTGTAACTCCAGACAGAAAAAATATTTTGGATAGCATAGGGAAGGGTTAACTGGCCATGCAGTGATGTGGGATTGCTGACCGGTCTGCTGGACAGTAGTTGGCAACATGCGGTGAGCAGCAAGATGGCCACCCAGTGGTTTCTGGGGTCGGTGTGACGCCACGCTGCCTCCGTTCTTAAGTAAAAGTCATATGTAAGTTGGATGTTTGTAACTCAGGGACTGCTTATAAACATCTACAGACACCCCGATTACTGTGTTATTCCAGACAGACCTATTTTGTAGGAAGAGTGAGGAAGGACATTTTCATTTATGCCTTTGTTCCTACAGGGAATATGTTCCCTCCCTTTCACTGTCTCTACATCTGCTACTGGGAGTAATGTCTTCATGGGAAGACAATCGGCAATAAAAGCTTAAAAGAGGTCCTGAACATATTTCCACCAAATGAGACAATATACAGGGTATAGTGAAAAGAGGTTAAAGAAACTAAAAGGCCCTTACTCTAAAACATCTGTCATTCACATGTCTCATTCGATCACATATCCCAAAAATAAGAGGATTATTCCCCATTTTAGAGCCTGTCATAACCTGTATGACTATACTGTCATGTTGGGTCCCAAACCCTACTCTATAGAACACATGGTTACCATACACTGCATGGATGATGGCCAAAGAGTCTGAAACAGCTCTGAGCAGTTTGGAACAAATGGATCTATAATATTAATCTATATTTGCACTATACACCAGCAGTTATAAATGTGCATGTGGCCGGAAGGATGAAAAGCAATGATTTGCTTGGCTCCATGGAACAGGGATAATCCTCTTATTTTTGGGATATGTGATAGAATGAGACATGTGCATACCTTCTGTTTCAGGAAGGCTTTACTGTGAATCTCCACCAAAAAAAATTGTTTTTTTTTTATTGCTGTGCTGGTCTCCATTTGAGAGATTTTCCCTAAAGTAATTTCCTTTCAAGGAGATGATGAAAAACCCCCCATGGAGACACAGAGGGCAAAACAGAGGCTCAAACCCTGCCCTTCTCTGCCCTAAACAAGAGAAATAGCCTTGGCTAAAGTCACACCCTAAGGCCTGCCATAGACAGTTTGACTCTCGGCTGGTTCAGCAGAAACCGTCCCAGATTGGAAACATGTATGGGCAGGCTTAATGTACCAAGTTGATAGATCAATCAACTTGGATACAACCAGCCTGCTGGATTTTACATACGATTATTGCTAGCGGCTGGTATAGCCATTAACAAAAATCACTGTGGTTGCAGAAAATTTGCTGCGTGTATGGCCTGCCTAAGAGTATAGCAGATAACCTTGTGGAACCCTTCTTACAGGGTAAGCTTTTTAGACATGTTAGAAATTTGGCAGCTTGCGGTTCTCCCAAAAAAAGAGCAATATGCAGGGATCCAGGTCGTTAAAATATAAACTTAGGACAGTCATGCAGGCTTCTGTGTTTTTTCAATAGTGGTCACATTTGCTAAAATCTGACAACAGTCTGTTGCAAAGAAATCTAAATACTATGTACAGTGCCTTGCGAAAGTATTCGGCCCCCTTTGAACTTTGCGACCTTTTGCCACATTTCAGGCTTCAAACATAAAGATATAAAACTGTAATTTTTTGTGAATAATCAACAACAAGTGGGACACAATCATGAAGTGGAACGAAATTTATTGGATATTTCAAACTTTTTTAACAAATAAAAAACTGAAAAATTGGGCGTGCAAAATTATTCAGCCCCCTTAAGTTAATACTTTGTAGCGCCACCTTTTGCTGCGATTACAGCTGTAAGTCGCTTGGGGAAGTCTCTATCAGTTTTGCACATCGAGAGACTGACATTTGTGCCCATTCCTCCTTGCAAAACAGCTCGAGCTCAGTGAGGTTGGATGGAGAGCGTTTGTGAACAGCAGTTTTCAGTTCTTTCCTCAGATTCTCGATTGGATTCAGGTCTGGACTTTGACTTGGCCATTCTAACACCTGGATATGTTTATTTGTGAACCATTCCATTGTAGATTTTGCTTTATGTTTTGGATCAATGTCTTGTTGGAAGACAAATCTCCGTCCCAGTTTCAGGTCTTTTGCAGACTCCATCAGGTTTCCTTCCAGAATGGTCCTGTATTTGGCTCCATCCATCTTTCCATCAATTTTAACCATCTTCCCTGTCCCTGCTGAAGAAAAGCAGGCCCAAACCATGATGCTGCCACCACCATGTTTGACAGTGGGGATGATGTGTTCAGGGTGATGAGCTGTGTTGCTTTTACGCCAAACATAACGTTTTGCATTGTTGCCAAAAAGTTTGATTTTGGTTTCATCTGACCAGAGCACCTTCTTCCACATGTTTGGTGTGTCTCCCAGGTGGCTTGTGGCAAACTTTAAACAACACTTTTTATGGATATCTTTAAGAAATGGCTTTCTTCTTGCCACTCTTCCATAAAGGCCAGATTTGTGCAGTATACAACTGATTGTTGTCCTATGGACAGAGTCTCCCACCTCAGCTGTAGATCTCTGCAGTTCATCCAGAGTGATCATGGGCCTCTTGGCTGCATCTCTGATCAGTCTTCTCCTTGTATGAGCTGAAAGTTTAGAGGGATGGCCAGGTCTTGGTAGATTTGCAGTGGTCTGATACTCCTTCCATTTCAATATTATTGCTTGCACAGTGCTTCTTGGGATGTTTAAAGCTTGGGAAATCTTTTTGTATCCAAATCCGGCTTTAAACTTCTCCACAACAGTATCTCGGACCTGCCTGGTGTGTTCCTTGTTCTTCATGATGCTCTCTGCACTTTAAATGGACCTCTGAGACTATCACGGTGCAGGTGCATTTATACAGAGACTTGATTACACACAGGTGGATTCTATTCATCATCATTAGTCATTGGATCATTCAGAGATCCTCACTGAACTTCTGGAGAGAGTTTGCTGCACTGAAAGTAAAGGGGCTGAATAATTTTGCACGCCCAATTTTTCAGTTTTTTATTTGTTAAAAAAGTTTGAAATATCCAATAAATTTCATTCCACTTCATGATTGTGTCCCACTTGTTGTTGATTCTTCACAAAAAAATACAGTTTTATATCTTTATGTTTGAAGACTGAAATGTGGCAAAAGGTCGCAAAGTTCAAAGGGGGCCGAATACTTTCGCAAGGCACTGTATACTGTACAAGCCTGGTTCACATTCACTAAAAACAGAAGAGTATGCACAGTATGTGAGGCTAAATGCAAACTGCAATCTGATGAGTCTAGAGGGGGAAAGAAGACCAAGTGCCCAATACACCCCTGCCATTTGGGTCCTCTATAGATGCTGCACCTGTGAGCTATGCCATCCTTCCAGCCACTGTAATGAGTAGTGGCTGGAAGGATGTATCAAAGTCAAAGAAGGAAGTATCAAAGTCAAAGCCTCTTCCTGTTATTCAGGAGAACAGTTTGTGGGTGCTACACACTCAGGGTGTCCAAAATTGTAAGGATAGAGTCACACCATTGCTTTAAAAGCCTGTCTTTGTTGTTAAACACATGCAAATGTATCAAAAACATGAAAACACAGATTCATCAATGTGAGCTTAAAAACACACGTATTTTAACAAAAAATTTGTAAATCTAGATGATCCCCGAAACAAAGCAGTAGGAAGATATCTCCCATTGTGAGGAAAAATCCCCCTCTTAGGCAGTGGCCATCGAAACATGTTTTTAGAAGAATACCCCTCACCTCCTGTTCAGATGACAACTGTAAAATTTCGGTTTTCCATAGTGATAGGACATAACACCATAGAAAAGGTGTCCCCATTAAAGGATCCCCCCAATCTCCTGTTCTGGTGACAACTGTAAACCTTTGGCTTTCAATGGGGGCGGGGGTCTCCTCTTAGTTGTCACCGGAACAGGTGTTCTTCCTCCCCTTCTGTTCTGGTGGCAAATTTAAGTTTTTAGATTTCCCATCACTGTGTGCTTCAGTGATAATCATGACCAGGGAGGATGACTCTTCCCAGCAATAAGGATAAAAACCTTAAAGTATATGTGAGCCCTCATCTTGTAAATCAACCCATTCAGTTTAAAACATAAATGGAAGGCAAAACATTTGTGTGTGTATGTACAGAATACACATATATATATATATATATATATATATATATGTACATATATATATATTGTGGCAGGGCGAACCCGTGCCTCTGTTTAATATGGCGGTCTGGGCCTGGTTTTGCAGGGAACAGGCACACTAATGACGCAGGTGTGCTGGGTTTATGTTACTGACAGAGTTATGTAGGCCATACATGAGTTCAATTCCAAACAAATCTTATTTCAAAATCAGACATTTTGTGCGTTTTGGGATCCGATAGTGCCACCTTTGATTTCAAAGTTCGACCAACCAAACCTTCAATTTCACCACATGTTGCTACAGAAAAGAATTTTCATAGCCAGGAATATTCTTTTTCTTTTGGGGAATTTTCTTTTCGTGCACTAATTTCTTTTTTGATTATATTTCTCACACAATTCTCCCATCATTGATTAGAAAATCATTTGTTTTTCATAACAATTTCCAACATGCCCAATCACTCAAATTCGAATTTGCTGCAGCCCACTAATGGTGCAAAATTTGAACGAAAATTCTTAGATAAGATTTTTGAAAGAAAATGATTTTGGAATTTGACCCATGTATGGCTGGCCTTAGAAGCCAGTGCCCCATCCTCCCAAGGGGGTCAGTTATTGCAAGGGAGCTGTGAGAGGTGCACGTTGCACCATATTGTCCAGGACAGGACAGATTGAGGCACGAGCCTGAGAGAGAGACAGTCTGGGATGCTGCAGAAAAGACACAGAGCTGATGTACAGCGTGTGCGCACAAGAACTGGATGTGTTTTGTGGTCAGGAAGACCACAACTACAAATCTGAGCAGTAAAGCTGCAAAGAAAGCCATGGTATAACAGACACATTTCTGGAATATGAAATGTCGGGGTAACATACTCTTAAAAGTGGTTCTAACCATTTTCTACTCTGTTCAAAACTAAACAAAAAGATTCTACAAAGAATGGTTAGAAGTATCACTTTTTCTTGTATTTCAGAATGTTTTGGATAAGCTAAATGCAGTAAAACACACATGTATGATGTTATAATGTGAATCCATCCTTATGACTCCATCACACATGTGAGTATCTGCAGCCTACTCAGTTCATATCCCTTCTTCTGATGTGTGAAGGGAGGTCCAGCTTTCTGCAGCCTACACAACACAAACCAGTAAAGTAGAAGCTTATTGGGAAGGAACATGGCTGTGGGCTAACAGGACTCAGATATAAAATAAATGCCTCACAATGTTTAAAGGAAACCTTTAGTGCTACAAATATAGAAACTTCAGTTACTTCTACCTTTCTAAAAAAATGCATGCTCCGGGCCATTCTTCTAAAGCAAGTGAAATGGAAAGTACTTTTGTGAAGAACAATATTGTGCAAATTAGAGCTGCACGATTAATCATAATAAAATTGCGATCCCGATTCACCTCCCCCCGCTGCGATCTCCATTAGTTCAACAAGACTGAATCTTTTTCTAAGGACCCCTCAGAAGTTCGCTGAACGTAACTGAAGATAATGTCAGTTCAGTGCGAGTCAGTGGGGCGTTCATTACCTCTAGCGTCGCCCCCCTCCACTTAGCCCTAGCGTTAAAATAATACTAATTAGCACGTCGAGATTAAACGTGTTATAACAAGAAGTGTTTTCATGAAAG
>BLSH010215088.1:316375-335544 GCA_018402905.1 Glandirana rugosa | reverse complement strand
TATTTCTAGTGCTAAGAGCGCCGCATTGTAGAATGTATATGTTTTTATAACCCGATTGTCGTGACAAATCAAAAAAAAAAACTTTCACATTAAAAAGGGATTTTTAACGTAAACTTTCTGGTGACGCGTTTGTGGCACACTGTATTTTATAACGTTGTTGGCGGTAAAATAAGAGATCTAAGAGACGATTTTTTATATATTACGAACCCCCAAGATTCATGAAAAGTTCGTCTTTTATGACCTAAAAATGAACATTCGTTGTTTACAGTCTTTTCTAAATCAGAAATTTACCAATTTGCTTTGAGAAGATATGTGACACTTCAAGTAAGGAAACTTCATCAATGTAACATAGAGAAGATCGAAGAAAATAGTCGTTACTAGAGTCTGTACCGTCAGACGGGTCTTATCCTCTCTGAGTTCAACGAGACTGAATCTTTTTCCAAGGACCCCTCTGAAGTCCACTGAACGTAACTGAAGATAATGTCAGTTCAGTGCGAGTCAGTGGGGCGTTCACTACCTCTAGCGTCCCCCCCCCCCCACTTAGCTCTAGCGTTAAAATAATACTAATTAGCACGTCGAGATTAAACGTGTTATAACAAGAAGTGTTTTCATGAAAGGTAAAGTGAAGGAATGAACTTCACAGTGTATAGAAGAGTTTCGTTTAACCATTTAAAGACTAAATCTTTTCTGACATTTGTTGCTTACAAGTAAAAATCCAGTATTTTCTGCTTGAAAAGTACTTAGAACCCCCAAGCATTATATATTTTTTAGCAGAGAATCTAGAGAATAAAATGGCGGTTGTTGCAATATTTTATGTCACACGGTGTTTGCGCAGTGGTCTTTCAAATGCAATTTTTAGGGAAAAATTACACTTTCAAAAAAAAAAACTAAACAGTGCTGTTAGCCCAATATTTTTGTATATGTAAGATGTTACGCCGCGAGAATCGTGATCTTTATTCTAAGCAAAAAAATCAAGATTCTCATTTTGGCCAGAATTGTGCGGCTCTAGTGCAAATATAAATATAAGAGTATTTTTTTAAGCAGCAGAATAGCCATGTTTAGGCCATACCACAGCTTTATAAATGGGCTCCCTATTCTCACATACCAGGCACAGATATAGTCATGCTGCAGGTTGCAGGAAAGAAAATCGCTCAATTCCCCCATCAACACAGTCAGTGTTGATGGGGAGAATCCCTCTTGCGGAGCGCTATTGTGTTCTCCTGGGGGAGGGGGGAGTTGTCCCTGCTGGGAAAACACAGTGATTATTGCTAGTGGCTATAGCCGCTGGCACTGATAGCATGCTAGAAATCCCACATGCAGATTGATGGATTAACTTGGGTACCATCAGCCTGCCCATACATGGATCGATTCTTAGCCAGTCACTGCTGAACTGGCCAAGATTCAAACCATCTATGACTGGCTTTACCAACTAACACAGCATCTAGGAGGTTACCACTAAATCTAACGATACGTGCATAGATTTCTCTTGTTCTGCCCACGAGCAGAACAAGGGTAATATAATAGAATCTCCCCTGTTGATTTTAACCAAGCAGCCACAACACCCATAAAAGCTTGAGTATCCAACCGGTGACAGCATCTGATAGGATGCAGTCACTTTTGGTTGGCAATTTTCTACCCGGCACCTTCAATTTTTCAATCTTAATTTGATGGGCCGGGCGGTGCCAACATGGTCACCCACAACTCAAAATTTGGCCAATTCATCAGGAATCCATTGAAATTCGAGCCATGCATGGCCAGCTTAAGGGGGGAAAGTTTGACAGATAATGTATGTAAGCATTCTAAAGTAAGGATGTAGGACACATCTGCTATAGAACTCTTCCCATCCTATAATCTCCATGAGGAATCTAGCCACCCTTGCTGTGATAACAGACTGATATGGCAGAAGACAGAAGTCTTAATATGATTCCAAGATTTATAATACCACCGCCACCTTTCACAGCAATGTATAAAATGAGGACACACAGGAGCTATAAAACTGACATTAACATTTTCATGACAACAAAACAATGACATATTACGCTGTTTGAGCAGTATGTGCTATATTGAAACTGAGACCCAAACTTTTGTCAGTTTTGGATACAGTGAGACAGTATTATCACATTTGTTAGTTTTAATGCTGCCCCCTCCATCTTCTTTTGTGTAATCAGGATAGAGGTAAGGAGATTTCTATCCAAAGGGGAGACAGCAACACATGTACTTGTCAGCAAAGCATAAGAGGGTTAGAGATTCTTCTTCCATTCTGGTCTGTCTCTGGAAGCGATGCGACTGGTAATGAGACGACTCAACAAATTCGACCACAGACAACCATAAAACCCTACAAGAAGTTCTAATCCTTCTGTAAACTATCTAAAATCCACAAGAAGCATTCGTTGGAATTCTACACCAATCAATTAGCAAATAAATGGAAGTTAAATGGAAGTTATTTGCTTTAAAAAAGAACACAGGGCAATTCCCTTAAATTGGATATAATGGTATTGATAAATGCCAAGAAATAGTTCTGATATATGTGTGTGTGATAGCACTGGGCCGATAGTGCATATTGGTTCTGACAGGTCTACAGTAAAGTGTTTTGTCCTTCAAAGAAGCAGATGATTAAAATACTGGTATGGGTGGACCTTGTTCTTGTCCTAGGCTGCTACCTCTCTGATAGCGACGTACGATTCTTTCGCCAAATGGTAAATTCTTGGATGTATATGGAGCAGCACCTGGTGCAAGTTCTACTCACTTAAAAGACTTTATTGAAACCCTTAATAGTTAAGAGCATCAACTACATCCAATGCGTTTTGGGGGGAAAAGGCCCTCCCCTTCTTCAGGGCTTGAGCAGTCACTGTAAGGGTCCTTTCACACCAGCGGAGCCCATTTTGACGGGCTCCGCTGCTCAGCAGGGATCCGTCCGTTTCCGTGCAGAGACTGTCCTGTCACAGCTCCATTCTGCTCTATGGAGAATCGGATGAACAAGGACCGTCTGTCCGTGTTCATCCTATCCGATCCGCCAGATGGATGGAAAATAGGATTTCCATCCGTCTGTTTTTGGCAGATCGGAGCGGATCGGGTGTCAGCGGACATGTCACCACTGACATCCGTCACTCCATAGAGAGCAATGGAGTGTCTGTTCGGGTCCGCCTGAAAAACTGACAGGCAGACCCGAATGATCCACCCACGTGAAAGGGGCCTAAAGCTGGCTATACATAATGCAATTTTCTTGTTCAATTTCCTTTAGATTTACCTTCAACTATGTAGTACAAGGGCCTGCCTCTGTGAATAAAATGTGAGTGTTTAGGTTTGACCGTATATTATATGGTTTTGGTAAATCTAAAGGAAAATTGTACAATGAAAATTGTAGAATGTGTAGCCAGCTTTAATAAAATCACAAGGGAATGCACAAAGGCACCTGTGTTAAGGCTTGATGAAGATGCAGGGTTAAGGTGGACATTAACCTAGCCATCGGGGGAAGAAGGGGAAGGCTTCACCCCCCCCCCCCCCCCGAAATGCGTTGGCTGTACCTAATGCTCTTAAACAATAAATGTTTCAAAAAGACCATTAAGCAAGTTTAACTTGCGCTCAGCCTTACACATGCAAAAACTGGTTCTGGACAGCTTGTTAGATTGTTTTAAAAAGGAGCTGTATGCATTCCTAAATGCATAACATATAACTGGATATTAACATTCATAGGTAATAACACCAGGAAACGTCTGATTGGGGTTTTTTTTTTGCCTGCTAAAGCAAACTGGACCACGCGTTATTGTTTTGTTTTTGTTTTTTTGTCTTCCTCTGGATCAAATGCAAGTATAGGATTGTGTATGTGGAGGTTTTCTATTTATTATTTCTTTTGGCCTAACTATATGTTCTTATGTCTTTTTTCAACCTATGTGACCCTGTGGCTACCAGATGGGTTTAACGTCTGTGTTACTTGGAATTTATTTTATCATCTTTTCAGCCACATCTTCTGCCTTACCTAACTAAAAAAAAATGGACCAAGACTCACAATGCCTACTACCAGCACCAATAACAGGTTCTAGCTGTTTCCAGTAACACTCTCATCTTATGAGTAGCAATATTCAGTAGCAAGTTTAAACAACTAAAGCACTGAGCAGCAGAGGTGCCAGGAACTCATGCCAGACGTGGCTACTAGGACTTTGCTGGCAGCTCAATGTTTGACTGTAAATCAAAAGCAAACCTATAATTTAGATGGAAACAACACAGAATGGAAGCTTGTCACAGCTACACCACGGATGTCACTATAGAGGTAATTACAACTATTTCTAAAATTAGCATTTTACATAAGAAACACTAATGTAAAGCAGCAATTAAATATTGGATAATTACACTGTGTAATTTTATTTTCTTTGATTTGACAGTTTTGTTTCACCAAGACACTTCATGTTCTCAATTTCTCTCAGTCATTTAGACTTCACTGACACTGTCATAATTTCACTTTCTAATTCCCTGACACTCACACTTTGTGGGGCTTTCTCAGCATGGTGGTATTTCCCTGCCCTCTTTGCCACTTCTACCCCTGAAGGCATGACCTCCATGTACCAACTCAGCATCACAAGATTACTTACTTTTCCACAAAATGTTAAAGTGGTTGTAAAGGCTTAATGTTTTGTAACTTCATGCAAAACAAAACCTTCTAACACAGAAGCATAGAAAAGTAATGAGAGAAAAAGAGTAGTCCATCGAGTCTGCCCATTTTTTAAAATATTTTTTTTTTTTGGGGGGGGGTTCTTTATTTCATTAACCTTGTTGTCCGAGTATAGATCTATGTTTATTCCAAGTATGTTTGAAGCCATTTACTGTTGACTGTCTCACTACCTCTGTTGGAAGTTTTTTCCAAACATCAACTACCCTTTCAGTAAAATAATACTTTCTAAGATTCGTTTTGAACTTCCCTCCACTTAGTTTGAGGTCATGTCCCCGTGTTCTTGATTTTGGCTTCATATTGAAGAAATTGCCCTCCTGAACTTTATTTACCCCCTTGATGTATTTTTTGATGTATTTAAAGGTTTCAGCCATGTCTCCCCTTTCCCTTCTTTCCTCCAGACTGTACATATTAAGTTCCTGAAAGCGGATCTTCAGTCATATTTTCACCTTTACATCTATTAAATCCTCTACCCTTGTTGTTTTAACTTTGGATAGTAAAACATTTTTTTTTCTGCCATTAAATACTTTATAAAGTCATTCATGAGAGTTTGCCAGGAAGGGAGGGGGGTGAGTCATACGAGGGCTAATGAGAGCTGCAGAGCTGGAGGTGTGCCTCTGTGTGTCTGTATAAGTCCAGGAAGTGAACAGGCAGCAGCTTCAGCTGCCCACAGTTAAAATGATTGCAGCCAGACTCAGTGGAGGGAGATTTCTGCAGCATATTTGGCAAGTACAGAATCAGAGAATACAGTATCTCACAAAAGTGAGTACACCCCTCACATTTTTGACAACACCGAAGAAATGACACTTTCCTACAATGTAAAGTAGTGAGTGTACAGCTTGTATAACAGTGTACATTTGCTGTCCCCTCCAAATAACTCATCACACAGCCATTAATGTCTAAACCGCTGGCAAGAAAAGTGAGTATACCCCTAAGTGAAAATGTCCAAATTGGACCCAAAGTGTCAATATTTTCTGTGACCACCATTATTTTCCAGCACTACCTTAACTATCTTGGGCATGGAGTTCACCAGAATTTCACAGGTTGCAACTGGAGTCCTCTTCCACTCCTCCATGACAATATCATGGAGCTGGTGGATCTTAGAGACCTTATGCTCCTCCACCTTTAGTTTGAGGATGCCCCACAGATGCTCAATAGGGTTTAGGTCTGGAGACATGCTTGGCCAGTCCTTCACTTTTATCCTCAGCTTCTTTAGCAAGGCAGTGGTCTTTTATCCTCAGCTGATTTAGCAAGACAGTGGTCATCTTGGAGGTGTGTTTGGGGTCATTATCATGTTGGAATACTGCCCTGTGGCCCAGTCCCGGAAGGGAGGGGTCATGCTCTGCTTCAGTATGTCACAGTACATGTTGGCATTCATGGTTCCCTCAATGAACCGTAGTTCCCCAGTGCCAGAGGCACTCATGCAGCCCCAGACCATGACACTCCCACCACCATGCTTGACTGTAGGCAAGACACACTTGTCTTTGTACTCCTCACCTGGTTGCCGTCAGACATGCTTGACACCATTTGAACCAAATAAGTTTATCTTGGTCTCATCAGACCACAGGACATGGTTCAAGTAATCCACGTCCTTAGTCTGCTTGTCTTCAGAAAACTGTTTGTGGGCTTTCTTGTGCATCATCTTTAGAAGAGGTTTCCTTCTGGGATGACAGCCATGCAGACCAATTTGATGCAGTGTGCGGCATATGGTCTGAGTACTGACAGGCTGACCCCCTCACCCCTTCAACCGCTGCAGCAATGCTGGCAGCACTCATATGTCTATTTCCCAAAGACAACCTCTGGATATGACGCTGAGCACCTGCACTCAACCTCCTTGGTCGACCATGGCGAGGCCTATTCTGAGTGGAACCTGTCCTGCTAAACCGTTGTATGGTCTTGAACACCGTGCTGCAGCTCAGTTTCAGGGTCTAGGCAATCTTCTTATAGCCTAGGTCATCTTTATGTAGAGCAAAAATTATTTTTTTCAGATCCTCAGAGAGTTCTTTGCTATGAGGTGCTATGTTGAACTTCCAGTGACCAGTATGAGAGAGTGAGAGCGATAACACCAAATTTAACACACCACTCACACCTGAGACTTTGTAACACTAATGAGTTACATGACACCAGGGAGGGAAAATGGGTAATTGGGCCCAATTTGGACACTTTCACTTAGGGGTGTACTCACTTTTGTTGCCAGCAGTTTAGACATTAATAGCTGTGTGCTGAGTTATTTTGAGGGGGCGGAATATTTACACTGTCATACAAGCTGCACACTCACTACTTTACATTGTAGCAAAGTGTTATTTCTTCAGTGTTGTCACATGAAAAGATATTATACAATATTTACAAAAATGTGAGGGGTGTACTCACTTTTGTGAGATACTGTATATAAAATAATATGCAAAATGGATGGAGGAAAGCTTCAGGATGGCAAAGATGTTTTTATTACAAATTATGTGAGCAGACTGCAGTTCCTTTTTAAGTAGCTCACGATATGTTTTATCCCCTGAAACTTTCACCATTTTTGTTCCCTGTCCCCAGACTTCTTTCTGTAAATGAGGTCTCCAGAACTGGACACAGTATTCTAAATGAGGTCTCACTAAATAGCTATATAGAGAAATCAGAACTTCCTTCCTCCTGCTGGTGATCCCTCTAGTGATGCATCCTAGAATTCTATTTGCTTTTCCCACTGCATAGTCACACTGCTCATTTTGCAATCATCTGAAATAAGCACCCCCAAATCTTTTTCTTCTGTAGTGCTAGTTAACACTGCACCCCCAATGTTGTACCCTCTCAGGGGATTATTTGTCCCTAGATGCATTATTTTACATTTAGAAATATTGAAATGCAGTCTTCTGTGTGCAGCTCCAACCCCTTCCCCCTCAAGATTTACCCGAGATCCAGCGATGTGCACAAGAGCCACAGCTCTCCTGGGTCTGTCTGTCCTCATTGAGATACAGCAGTGGGAGCCACTGGCCCAGTGAGGAGGGTGCAGGGGCGGGCCGATCCACACCCTGTGTGTCTCATGGAGTGAGCACACCCCGGGGCCCCCATAGCAAGCCACTTGAGAACTCGGCAAAGGGGGAGGGGCCAGGAATGCCGGCAGGGGACCCGAGAAGAGGAGATGGATCGGGGCTGCTCTGTGCAAAACCATTAAACAGAGCAGGTAAGTATGACTTTTTTATTTTTAAAAAATAAAACAACTCTTTAGTATCACTTAATATAGAAAGTATGCTGAATGTGTGAATATTATTGTTATTATGTTTATATAATTTTTATATGACTGTTACATATGGTTACAAAGTTGCTTTGTCATATTTTTTTATTGTGTTAAGTATAGACATTTTTAGAATCACAAAGAAGCAATACAGCTCTAAGTGTTCACTGTACTACATTGGCAGCCTGCCAGGGAATCACGTCCCCATTCCATACGCTACCAATATAAGAAACAAAGGGTCACACACCAATAGTGTCACTTCCTTAGACAAAACTTTATTCAGCCAGACAAGCACCCTGCCAGTCCCCACCTAGGAAGGATCCCTCTGTTATGTATTTCACCCTTACAGGCTTAGTCATAGTGTTACTTCATCTGTGTGCAACCCCGTTTCTTGCATATAAATTTTAGATTACACACTGGAGGGAGCTTATAGTAGCTCAGCACAATTTTCTGTCTCTCTCTATCTCTTAGGCTGGATTTAGGAGTGCGTCTAAACCTGCTGCTCCTTTGAAAAGCAATCTGCATTTGGATTGCTTTTCAGAGGTGATTGGCAGGCAGTGATGGCTCTTCCCAGACTCTTTTAACCCAATTTCTGCTAACAAATGCTTGAATGGGTTGCATTCAGCATGCTTGCTGACATGTTGAATAGTTTTTGCAGTGGGCACGAAGCATGGTGACAGCGGCATTGTAATACCCCCCTTCACTGCCATTGCAACTTAAAGGGGGGGGGGGGCAGCTGGGGAGCACTAAAAGTGCAGCTCATCCATGCATTTTTACTGCCTCCCAATCACACGTCTTAACAACTGTAAACATACAGTACATTGTGAGAAAAAGCAATAAACTACAATAACTGAGGTTGATTTACTAAAGGCAGATGTTCACGTTGCAAGAGAATTTTCCCCAGAGCTTAGTGAATGTAGTGAAATATGACGTCACGGGTGGATAAAAATCAATGATTTTTTTTTTTAAAAATCTGATTATTTTTATTTAAATCAATATTTTAGATTTTTATCAAATGTATTTTAATAAAATGCTTTAGGAGTAGACATCTATCTAAATATAGTTTTCTATTCAAGATACATTAATAGTTTAGTTTATTCAGCATGAAATGGAGCTTAGTTATGTAGCTGTATATTCTGCAATATTTACATTTTTGGTAAACTCATTCAACGAAGCTCTGCAAGCTGAGATAACATGCACTGCATTGATGCATTCACACAATTTCACAGTAACCATGAGATAAAAAAAAGTTCAGGAATATTCCTTTATCCCATTGTTTTGAAAATCTATGTACACTACAAACTGTATGATTGAATCAGTTCTGATATCGCTGTTTTACTAACCTGACAGCTTATTATTCTAAGTAGGAAACCTTAATTTTGTTTGCAAGAATAAGTCCTTACATTTAAAGAGCACCTATCATTTTACATCCATCATGGCAGTGCCTGTTAGCGGGCATCCACTCACCTGCTGCCGCCACGTCCCTCACCTTGCTGTGTCATTGCTGCATCACCAGCCATCCCATTAAAGTGAATGGGACTGTCAGTGAGTCAACAGTGGGTCAGAGAAGCTGCTGTGGGACAGAGATGACAGCTGCTCTTTAAAAATGATGATTTAAATAAAGTCTTTTTACTAGTGATTTAAAACATGATTTAAATCGTGATTTAAATCAACTTGATTTAAATCAAATCCACCCTGATGACATGCATGGAAAATAAAATTTAAAAAATGCATTCCTGCTTGCATATAACTGGATGATGGGATCCAGCAAATCTTCACCTCATTCACTATGCTTTGGAGAAAATTCCCTTGCAAAGTGAAGTAAATCATCCCATTGCATAGCACTGTAAAGCAGGAAGCAAAGACTGAATATGTAACTAGCAAACATGACTGTCCTAATGTACATATTTAATTACAAACTGATAAGATTATAAACAACAAGATAATCTCTGTTACATTTCTTTAAAAAATAAAAAGACTATACATTTCCTTTAGAAGCTGTCAGTCTACATTCACTTAGAGGCACTTTTACTTAGGGCCGGTTCACACAGGAACACACATGTTCCCCTGCGCATTTTTGCACGTTCCTAAGCAGTGTGGTTTTGACAGCCCTTTCATTTCAATGGGCTGCCAAATGCGCGGGAAAGCGCAAAAAGTATGACAAATGCGACTTTGAAATATTTGCTGCACCAAATTGCATGGTACTGCATGTGCATGTTTGTTAGATGCCTCTGGGGTGCCATTAACAATTACTGGCACATATGCACATCTAACAAGGGCAGCGCGTTAACGTGCGGTATGGAAGCCTGCATTTCCCACAATGCAATTGGTGTAAACTGGCCTTTAGTGTTAGATAAAGGGTTAGGAAGGCTATTAATGTCAAATGACAAGTTAAAATGTAAAGGGTAACTTCAAGCATTAGGTTAAAGTTAAAGGAGTTGTAAAGACAGAAGGTTTTTTTATTTCAATGCATTCTATGCATTGAGATAAAAAAAAACCTTTGGTGTGTAGGAGCCTCCCCAGCACAGATGAATTACTTATTTGAGCCCCATCTCTCTCCAGCGATGTCCAAGAGTGTCTTAGCTGTCCCAGAAACTCTTACTGATTGGCTGAGACACAGCAGCAGTGCCATTGGCTCCCACAGGTGTCAATCAACATCAGTCAGCCAATCAGGGGAGAGTGCTGAAGTTATTTGGGACGGGGCAGGGTTGGGTCAGGGCTCCGTGTCTGAAGCCACAAAATAGTACAAAATGTACTATATAACATATACAGTTGTGCTCATAAGTTTACACACCCAGCAGAATTTATGATTTCTTGGCCATTTTTCAGAGAATATGAATGATAACACAAAAACATTTCCTTCCCTCATGATTAGTGTTTGGCTGAAGCCATTTATTATCAATCAACTGTTTTTACTCTTTTTAAATCATAATGACAACAGAAACTACCGAAATTACCCTGATCAAAAGTTTACATACCCCAGTTCTTAATACAGTGTATTGCCCCCTTTAACATCAATGACAGCTTGAAGTCTTTTGTGGTATTTGTGGATGAGGCTCTTTATCTTCTCAGATGGTAAAGCTGCCCATTCCTCTTGCAAAAAGCCTCCAGTTCCTGGAAATTCTTGGGCTGTCTTGCGTAAACTGCACGTATGAGATCTCCCCAGAGTGGCTCAATGATATTGAGGTCAGGAGACTGAGATGGCCACTCCAGAACCTTCACTTTATTCTGCTGTAGCCAATGACATAACCCCTTTATGTCAACTTGTGTGCATGTTATCAGCCCAAAATCACCAGGGTATGTAAACTTTTGATCAGGGTCATTAGGGTAGTTTCTGTTGTCATTATGATTTAAAAAGAGTAAACACAGTTGATTGATAATGAATGGCTTCAGCCAAACACGAACCATGAGGGAAAGAAAAGTTTTTGTGTTCTCATTCACATTCTCTGAAAAATGGCCAAGAAATCATCAATTCTGCCATCATATGTAAACTTATGAGCACAACTGTAACAGTAATGTATTACATTTATTAATTATGAAAGATTGTAAGTTGTTAAACCTTGCTCATCTTTCCTGCATATCAACTGCCATGACAATGACAAAACTAAAATGTGGGCAATGAACTGGCCCTGATCATTCAAGGCATGTTCAAAGCCCAAGGTGTAAGCTTGGACATTGACCAAATGGGCTGTTTGCATGTTAAAGAGAACTCATCGTTTATTTGTCTAGAATAGTGTTACTTAATTGTAGTGTATTGCATGCCTCTTAAAGTGGAACTAAACCCTCCCATCCTTGACAACCAAGGAAGCTGTTATCTTGGCCTCTGTTTGATCTGCACATGTGATCAGTTATGACACCAGCCATTTGATAGCTTGACAGTTCGGGTGAGAGTACAAGCAAATGTGACAGTTATCATTCACAGTATGCCTTGGCTGTAACTGTTTTGGGAAACCATTAATTTGTCAAGTTTAATTCCGCTTTAATAGTGACACTATTGTCAACAACATAGTATATACTGTACAGTCCTATTGCTTAGCAGTGTGGTATATATGAGATGTGTTATTTCTAAAAAAAAGGTATGTAAACATTTGGACCACCCACCCCTTCCAACCTCAAACCTCTCAGTACCGCTAAGGATACAGCAAATTGAGTTGTTTGTGTTTCTATTTAGCCATAGATTCAATAGAAGACTTGCCCATGGCATAATATGCTGCATAGATAGATAAAATGCCTTCTACACAGTAACAGTTGTGATATCTACCTAGTGTAATTAAAAGAAAAACACTGAACAATGCAAGTTTTTTTTTTTTTTTGGGGGGGGAAATAGTAAAAGCTAGAAGGTAAAAGGAAAATGAATGCCTTTCCTTAAAGTGATTGTAGTTATACTTACCTGCTCTGTTGCAGTTGTTTTGCACAGAGCAGCCTGGATCCTCCTCTTCTCGGGTCCCTCTTTGGTGCTCCTGGACCCTCCCTCTTGTTGAGTGCCCTCACAGCAAGTAGCTTACTATGGGGGCAACCAAGTTGAGTCACAGCTCTGTGTATCCATTCAGACATGGAGCTGTGGCCTGGCCCTGCCCCCTTTCTCTCCTTATTGGCTGGCAGACTTTGACAGCAGCGGGAGTCAATGGTGGTGCGCTGCTGTCTCAGCTAATGAGGAGGGGAGTCCCGGCCCTCCAAGTGTCTCCTGCAACATCGCTGGATAGAGATTGGCTCAGGTAAGTGTTAGGGGGGCTTCTACACACAGAAGCTTTTTATCTTAATGCATAGAATGCATTAAGATAAAAAAACCTTCTGCCTGTACAATCACTTTAAACTGCTATCCTTTGATTACCTTTGTCTCTAAAGACCTGAGCATATTTCCACCCATGCTAGATCAATCACTAAGCTTCTTTCTACTGCTTAAGTTTCTATCTTGTCCTACAGCATTCTGATACCATATTTCCCAATATCAGCCCCAATTTATCCTGTTCATTACATCCAGAAGTTTGTTACACTGCTCAGACACTTTCTTTCCTGTTCCTGGAACATACGTTCGACTTTCTTTAAAATTCTGAACATAGCCACCATGTTCCATTGTACTGTAGCCTTACTCCTAAATTCATATTTTTTTAAAAGCCATGCCTTCCTTCAGGGGCTGTTCAAATCACATGTCAATCTTTTTTAATGTAAAAGTAAGTTAAATCTCTGGTGTAAGTGGGTGCCACAAACTTAAATGTTACATCCTTCCCCACAATAAATAATGATGAGGTACCTTAGGTTGAGGTCTGGAGGACAGGGGACGGTACATGCGCTGATAGGCCTGGAGGCTCCCCTGCCATGAGAGAAAAACAAATGACATACATAAGGCAGGAGAGGCAAAATGCAGGTTATATGTATGTAGCTATGTAGCTACTTCTCTCTATCCAAACCTCTAGTAAACAAACTTCCTACAAATAAGGACCTTATACTGCTGTACTTTTGGGGCACTTTATTGTAGAATTAAATATTTATAAATTACACTTTATCATCACAATTTCATTCAATTACCCAGTATGGTTCCAATTTGGAACCAAACACATCTCAAAGACTTAAACCCCACATTTATAAGCATTTTTCATGATACACACATATTTAGGGTGTAACATGAGGCTTGGTCAGTGTTCTGTCTGTCATGGTGGCAGAAGGACTCGTAATTCTCAATAGAGTGCACAAGCGTGGTGACTTCATTGCACTTGTGGTCCATTGACACTTCCTCCAGCCCAATAAGTAAAGTAAAAATGAGACAAATCGCTGCTCCAGGTGAGTATAATGAGTGAGTACAATGATCCAAGAGGACAAGAGGAAGGGCTGGGTGCTAGTCCCAGCTCGCAACCGTGAGTATATGGACAAAATAGGAAAGAATGGCTGCACACCAACGTCCATCCAACAGGTTTATTGAAAGACTGCCACCAGGACTATGCCAACGGACCAAGGGGTGAAACGTTTCACGCATATATTGTACTTCTTTAAAACTCCTGGGGGTTTTGAAGAAGCACAATGTATGTGTGAAACATGTCACCCCTTGGTCCGTTGGCATAGTCCTGGTGGCAGTCTTTCAATAAACCTGTTGGATGGACGTTGGTGTGCAGCCATTCTTTCCTATTTTGTCCCTATATGTAAAGGTCCATACATTCGGCTGCAGAAAGAGTCTGAAGGAACAAGAACATTGCACCCATGATCCACTGATCGTTGGTTGCAATACTTCCCTGGCTACTATGCAAAGAAAAAAAAAAGGAATAAATGCACTTTCTTTATTAATTAATATGTGTGCATTTATTATTTTTTGCAACTTAGCCAACGTTTGTATATGCTGGTGGCTTTCACTAAACATTGTCTATTCCATTTGTTATTTGTTTAAATCTATACCCATCTTAGGAGTTTTAGAAATAGTGTCATTAGTTTAGGCAATTAAAGCTCACCCACCATTTCAGGAACCACTGGAAAGTTATTAGACTATATCAACAAGAGAAAGATAAACACTCCCAAGGATGGACAGAGCCATGCTATACCCTTTCTTCCAAAAAAGTATGGGATGCCAGTTCTTGGTGAACTGCCGAGCTGATTACTGTGTGAACCTACATAATATGTGTCTAGTCTTCTACGTTTTTATTTTTTGTCAGCTGCATAATATTATCAAAGCGTTTGTTACCCCAACACTTCATATTTTTTATATGTGCCTGCTATACCGTCTACTTGTAAGAGAAAGTATCTTGCTCTCTTTGTATTGCTTCCTT
This sequence comes from Glandirana rugosa, assembly GCA_018402905.1. Taxonomy (NCBI): domain Eukaryota; kingdom Metazoa; phylum Chordata; class Amphibia; order Anura; family Ranidae; genus Glandirana; species Glandirana rugosa. Next base: position 320,912 of record BLSH010215088.1, on the reverse strand, counting down.
TGTGTGAAATCCCTGGTGTTCCTGCCAATCCCTCTGCTCTCCTATTAAAAACTGACCACACTAAGCAGGAGAGCACTCAGTCCTCTAGCTATGCTGGGAACTCAGCATGCTCTCCTCCAATGATCAGACTTGTCCTGAGTCCTGACACACCCCTGCTGCACAGCCATTCACTGGGAAGCTCAGTGTGCTGCTGCGTCTCCTCCCCCCAGCTCTTATGCAGCTGAGAACAGAGGGAATGTGATCAATTATAAAAAGGGAAAAAAAGGTATTTATAATGTACTTTTATATCTATACAAAAAATGTTTTGCGTGTCATTTCTATTTTAAACTGAATGGGTTGTTTTATGAGGTGATCGTTTACAATCACTTTAAGTTTTATTAGTATCATATTATTTCAGAATTTCTAAAAAGGTAAAAGCAATGCAAGTAAGTTGGTATACCTCTTTCTCTAGTATACCATCCAGACCTTTGAAAATAATGGGGGGGGGGGGGGAGAGAGATTTACTAAACCTGGAAGAATCAGAATCTTGTGCATCTGTACATGGTAGCCAATCAGCTTCTAACTTCAGCTTGTTCAAGCTTTGACAGTAAAACCTGGAAGCTGATTGGTTACTATGCAAAGCTGCACCAGATTTTGCATACTCTGGTTTAAGTAAATTTCCCCCAGTCTTTCGATAATCATAAACTGCTTTCACAAACTGTTTGAATATTGTAAAAAAATAAACCACACACAAAGACCTTTACTGATATGTAGAATTTATTTTGGTATTATGTTCATTCAGGAAGGCTACTGCATAGGTTGTCTGGAACATTATTTAAAGTGGGGTGCTTATATCAAAATCAGAGTGGATCACATGAAATGTGTGTATTGTGCTATAAATATAAGATTGTTTTAGTGCTGCATCTTGCTAATTAATCTATCTGCCCCCAATGGTCACGCTGCCCATAGCCTCCCAATCCCAGACAATGTAATGTATATAAGGCCCCTGCATAAACCACAGTAAAGGCATGAAGAGTAACCTTAGCACAGTTTCTACAAGCTTGCCCTAACACTATTATATTTCCCCTCAAAGGTTATAGCCTGATGTACCTGCAGAGCACCTCCCCAGACTCTTGCCAATACCAAAACACAGTCAGAAACGCTAGGCAGGGAAGTGGGCAACGGTGGTTGGAGAGCACCTGCATGTCCAGACCCTCTCCAGTGTCCACGGCCAGCTTAGATCAAACAATTGGTTCGTAATTATTTTATTATAGCTGAACATTTCTATCAAGCTAAAGACTTTATTGCTTCATTGAAGCATTCTCTAGAAACATGTGCAAGTCATTCCTGAAAAGCTGTCCCAGCAATAATCAAAGTTGGGAGGGAGCTGCGGGATACAAATCTTTAGCCAGTAGGTGAGAGATATGTAATTAAGCTGGGTAACCTAGGCTTGGTAGCTCTCAACAAAATGGGAGTAACCTTAGAAATTGGGGTTTCCCAGCTAGAGAAATCTATGCATAGTTGACGTGATTGTAAAGTCTCTAACAAACATGTTATCCTTACCTCCTCTGTGTAGTGGTTTTGCACAGGGCAGCCTGGATCCTCTTCTTCCCTCTTCTGTGCTCCTGGCCCCTCCCTCCTATCAAGTGCCCCCACAGCACCCTGTGTCCTTTCAGACATTGAACCCTGACCTGGCCCCTCTCTCTCCTGATTGGCTAACTGACTTTGATTGACAGCCGCGGGAGCCAATGGAGCCGCTGCTGTGTCTCTGCCAATTAGCATCCTGGATGGCTAAGACACTTATGGACATCGCTGGAGAGAGATGGGGCTCAGGTAAGTACTTAGGGGGGCTGTTTTTTTCTTAATGCATAGCATATAACTCCTTTGAGCCAAAAGGAGAGCCAAACACACATGTTGAGAGTTCGGAAATGTATTTGATTTCACAAATGGCTGAGGCACAACAAAGGACATCCCAATGCGTTTTGGGGTCAAACAATCCTGCTTTAATTGTCATAGTAGCTAATGGACTCCAATCTAATAAGTTAGGTAAAACAATCAGAAACGGGAGGATAAGCAGTGAGCGCGTGTCTGCATTAAGCAGTTGTGTAGCCTCAAATGCATGGCTGCTTAAAACGATGTGGAGATTTTCCCTCACTTCCTGTCCAGTCCTCATATCTGTAACATATGGGGTGAGTGGGGTTTCCAAAAAAACATGAAGGAGCATACACCCACAAACACAAAACATCTAACACTTCCCTGCCAACAACTGGCCCCAAATAGGCCCTGAATGGAACTGGTGGTATTGGTAAATCTGCCTACTTTTGAATGGAGACCCAATCTGTCAACTATCATAAAACAATCATAAAGAAATTTAGTATTATTAGCAAGTAGTATCGAAAATCATACTTGTCATATAGATGCAAATCACAAATGTACTAATAAATAACTATGATTGATTATCTTACACTTTCAGTGCTGCTCTAAGTACACTGCTGCATTGTGGGGCTTGTAGTGTCAGTTGTCGGGTTGCGGCTCCTGTTGTAATGCCTCAACGCCCTCATAATCCCTATGTCTTCTGTGTTTCAAAGAATTTCTCTGGCATTATGAGTGCAAAGTCATCAAAAGCAGCCTGGAGTCTTCTCATATTAATCCCCAGTGTGCTCACTATTGTAATGTATTCTGCTCCTGTATCCGGCCTAAACCCTAAATAATCCTTATTACTGGCTCTGGAATATATTGAGAAGAAAGTGAGACGCAGAGGACAGCCTCTCCATTACTAGCCGGATCCATTCTTACACCAGTAGTTTTTAAAAGTAGACACATTCTGCTGCTAGATTTTCACTAGCTGTCGGCTAGATGATCGGGAATCTTTCACTGAGTGTTAACGATCACTTCATCAAAAAAAAATGGAATTCTTGGGATTATTATTCGGTAAGCAATACATAACTGGATTATCTATTACATTTCCATAATTTAAATTTCATAAAAGCAGTGCATGTTCAATACCAAAAAATGTAAAAAATGTTATACTGACTTTAATCATATACTTTCAGGTAGCAGCATTAAAATATAACAACAAAAAACGTTTTGGATATAGTATTAAGTTAGTACAACCTGTATCATTAATTTTTATTTGTTTTGCTCAATTAAAACTAGCCTAGGCTTTTAAAAACAGAAAACGAGGTTAAATACTGTTATAGGCTCCATGCACACTAGCATTTTTTTAAGATAAAAAAAGCTGGGAAAAAACGCTGGATAAAAAATTCTGGTAATAGCTTCTTGTAGCAGTGTTTAAGTAGTGTTTTAAAGCGTTTAGAAACTTTAGCTTTTTATTAACGTTTTTGCAGTTCCTTTAGAAAAAAAAGGTAAAAAAACACTATAAGTAGCGTTTCGGTGCGTTTCTGCTGGGAAAACGCTCTAAGAAACTCTACAAAAAAAATTTTTTTCTGCTCCTAGACGCTGAAGCTCAAAAAACGCTAATAGCCTAAAGTAGTGGACACATAGGATAATGCTATTTAGCTTGCAGGAGCAGAAAAAAAATGCTAATAGATGCTAGGAGTCTAAAAAAATGCTAGTGTGCATGGAGCCTTACATAACTGTCCCCATTGAAGACATCCCCTTATCTGAAAGGTATTACTAGTATCTAACTTCTGGCAATCCAATGCTTGGGGTTCAAATAACACCTGGCTTCCCTTGCTTTATAAAATAATCCAGCTTGTACACCACCAAATTCTGCAAACTATTCTCTATGGCTGTGACATTTGTTTTACACAAAACACTTTGTTTAATTTGTGCTCTTATCACAAATCCCATTGTTGGGTTAAGAAGTTCCAGATCAGTGATTTTCAAAGTAGTCTTGGAAGAAAAGTTCCACCATTTGCAGCTTGTTTCTGCATAGGTTTCCATTAACAGACTTATCTGGGAAAAGGTCTGGCTATCATTTCTAACTTCCCAAGCACCATAAGTATAAATCAGCACACAGAACACTGAGGCCTTAGCTGGGAGCTGAGATAGAAGACTTCACCTGGGACCGTCCGTAGAATTTGCTAAGACAAACCATCCATAAAAATGTAATTGCATTACTAAATATTTTACTAAGGAAAGCTCGCCTCTAAACAATTTTTTTTTTAATTTTTTCATGTGTTGAGTAGTGTTGAGCGAACCCGGACTGTAACGTTCGGGTCCGTACCGAACTTTAGGGTGTCCGTGGCACGGACCCGGACCCGGACATTTCAAAAATCGTTCGGGTTCGGTCCGGGGTTCTGCTATTTTACTCCACGTGTTGAGAAGCTGCAGGGCAGCCAATCAACAAGCGTTTCACTGGTTTGCCCTTAGAAGCCATCACAGCCATGCCTACTAATGGCATGGCTGTGATTGGCCGGTGCATCATGTGACCCAGCCTCTTTATAAGCTGGAGTCACAGTGCTGCAGTCACATGCTCCTTGGGTTAGTATAGGGAAAGGAAGCTGACGGCGTGAGGGACAGATTTTAGCCATTTTAAGACCTGATCCTGCATCCTGAGATAGATTACTTTACTACTGCTGTCTGTGCTGTTGCT
>BLSH010215088.1:279416-300219 GCA_018402905.1 Glandirana rugosa | reverse complement strand
CTCTCTCCCGTCCCGGTCCGACCCCACAGACTTACCTGTGTCCCTCGACACTGAGTCGAGCCCACGGGGATATCGTTCGACGAACGACATCCCCGTGACTTGTCCTCCCTCCCCGATCCTCGTATCTTCTCCCTAGACTCTTCTCCTCCTAGACCCGACGAGACACGTCTTGGTGACGTTGTCTCGTCTATGCACATTGTACAAACAATAAAAATCTCCTTTTTTACTCTGAAATGTTAGTGAACTTGTGATTGTGTTTTCGTTATTCACCATCGTAATGTTTTTTTATTTACTTGGATATTTCAGCGTCCTTCAGGTTCCCTCCTGTTCAGTGCCCCTACAGCAAGCAGCTTGCTATAGGGGCACCCGAGCTGAGTCACAGCTCCCTGTGTCCATTCAGACACCCCAGCCTGGCCCTGCCCTCTCTCTCTACTGACTGGCTGACTGACTTTGATTCACAGCAGCGGGAGCCAATGGCGCCGGTGCTGTGTCTCAGCCAATCAGGAGGAGCGCCTCGGAAGGCCGAAGCACTCTTGGACATCGCTGGCGAGAGATGGGGCTCAGGTAAGTATTAGGGGTGCTGGTGGGCGGCTGCTGCACACAGAAGGTTTTTTATCTTAAAGAAGATCTATGGTCAAAATTAAAAAATCAATATGTGATGTAACTCTAGAATCTGTTAAACATCTGACTGGTTGTTTTTAAAATAAAAGTAAGAATATTGAGATATCTACCTTTTCCCCTGCAGCTGACAGCTCTCATGTTCACTTCCTTTAATGAGGAGACAACTCTGCTTCCTCTGTGTGTAAATGCCTCAGCTGTCCCCTTTTGCGTGCAGCCGCTCTGAAGAGAGTACAAGGAGCCATCCTGACATCACTTGCGGGAGAAGTTCATACAGTCTATCTAAAAGCTCCTGCATCTCAATCACCACAGAAGTCCTGCTAAGGCTCCGCCCACACCCTCTCACGATCGACCAGTGAAGCTCCGCCCACTCCCACGCATGTCTCGCCCAACACCGCCTTTGTCCCAGCTATGCCCGCCCACTGCTCTGTCTATACAGGCTCCTCATGAAGGCTTGGCTTCTCTCATAAGCTGACAGAAGAAAAAAGGCAGCAAAAAGCATACAGATGAATTGAACAATCGGTGTGCAAATTTACTTGATATTAAAAACGAGTAATAATGATATAATTATTATACATATATATATATAATGATTATCCATCTCTCACTGAGAGCATTGCTTAAGCAGCACTAGCAAACTTGTGCTTTCTCTGTTTTACATAGCACACACCCAGCTATTGATTGATAGATGGGCATGTGTTATGTAAAATAGACTAAGCGTGATAGATGGCACAAGGACTCATGGGAAATGTAGTTTCCTGTGGGAGATGCAGATGCTAGCACAGTGGAAGGAAATGGCATACCAACTCTGCAGAACTCCTCCCACCATCACTAACATTATCCAGCAGAGAATGAATAGTTAAGGGATTAGAGACCCCAATTGCAGCTATATATATGGTAGAAAAATAATAATTTTAGTAATTATGTTTAATACCATGTGTAACTTTCAGGTATTTATATGAGGATTTACTAAAAGGTGTATGTTGCCTTTAGTTATACTTTAATGCATAGAATGCATTAGGATTAAAAAAAAACTTCTGCCTTTACAATCCCTTTAACTTATAAGTTTATATAGTCAATATATTGGTTAAAGATGTTTCCAGTTATACTTGGTATATAGCTAGTTACAACAACTGTACAATATTGGTTAGGATGTTCATAGTTGTGTTTAGTATATAGGTGATCAGTGAACACTTTATCAACATTTGAGTTTGTTTATCTTTGTTACATTTACATAAATTTGTGTTAAATTTATGAAACCTGGGTTCTCGAAGATAGGTGCCCTTGCAGGACACCCTTTGGGGTTTACATGCGCAAATAATTTATAGTGTTATTGTAACTATGATAAAAATACTCCTATTTGTATGCACTTGTACTCAAAGTTTGACCCATATTTACATTTCAGTGGGTTCCTGAATGAGTTACTTGGGATTTTTTTTATTGTTTTTAGGGTTTAGGATGTTATGTTTTGTCAATTTGTTGAATTTAATAAATTATATATGTTTTACATGAGCAGTGCACTGATTTTTTGTAACACACAAAATATACACATACATCCACAGAGAAGTTACCTACAGCGCCAAAATGAAACATACTTCTGAGATAGTTTAGTTACACTCTAATAACATGCAATGCTTACTTGCACCTTCTAAAACTAACAATATACTTTCTAAAAAAGACACCAAGTCATATACACAGATCAGCCATAACATTATGACCACTGAAAGTTAAAGTGAATAACATTGATTATCTCAATACAATGGCATCTGAAAGTGGGTTGGATTTATTAGGGAGCAAGTGAACATGTTGCCCCTGAAGTTGATGGGCAAGTGTAAGGATCTGAGAGATTTTGACAGGAGCCAAATTATAATGGCTAGATGACTGGGTCAGAGGTGCTCCAAAATTGTAGCTCTTGTGGGATGTTCCCGGTCTGCAGTGGTCAGGTCCTACCAAAGTGGTCCAAGGAAGGAAAACTGGTGAACCAGTGACAGTGCCATGGGTGGTCAAGGCTCTTTGATGCACGTGGGGAGTGAAGGATGGCCTGTGTAGTCCGATCCAATAAAAGAGCTAGTGTAGCTCAACTTGCTGAAAATGTTAATGCTGGTTCCAACAGAAAGGTGTCAGAACACACAATGCATCCCAGTTTGTTGTATATGGGGCTGTTTAGTCACAGAATGGTCAGAGTGCCCATGCTGACCCGTGTCCACAGCCAAAAGCGCCTACAATAAGCATGTGAGCATCACAACTGGACCACGGAGCAATGGAAGAAGGTAGCCTGGTCTGCGATTTCAAGCATGATTTCAGGAACACAACAAGTTTGAGGTGCTGACTTGGCTTCCAAATTCTCCAGATCTCAAACCAATCGATCTGCTGAAAGCCTGAGCCAGCCCATCTCACCCCTTCCACAGCCCAGCTCACCAGGGAGCGTTGGGGGGAGAGCAGAAAGCCGATGTCTAGGCTCTCTGTTCAGAGCAGAGGGGGAGAAATGAGCGATCAGTGGTGTTTAATCACTCAGCTCTCACTGGAGAAGGTGGGGGACAGATGCAGCATTAGACCGATGCTGATTCCATCTATCCTGAACTTCTCTTTTAAGGATAATATGATCACCTTGTGTAAATATACTGTATACAGTAAGTTCAATAGTGTTCTCTATATAGTTATTATAAAGGACATAATCAGGGCACTCCTGATTGGAACAAAAGAGGATTTACCCCTATATGTGGAAAGGATTCTTTACTGTATGAGCTGTGAAGATGTGAGACAGACTTTCATGACATCTGTTTCTATCGGATTCAGGAAATGTCTTAAAAGAAGTACAACGTAAATATACTAATCATAATCAATACATAGTAAAATCTTGATTTGGAGAGGCCCCTGATTGCTTTGAGGAATTGCCTAAGAAGGAATTTCTGTCCCTGTTGGAACAGAGTGACTTACTGTATAAAGCTAATATGTCCTATCGATTTGTAAAGTACGAAATTTAATGACAGGGCTGTTTTAGGTGTGCACAGCTTTTATTTAGTTCCCTGCAATTTGGCCTGCCAATGTATGGTGTGTTCATTCACCACACAGAGGAATTCTGTTTGTTTTGCACATCGTAATGTGTCTGATTAGCAGGCATTCATATGCGTCTCTTCGGCACACTTTTTGCCTCTGTGAATGAGGCTTTTGACATTTTCACGGTAAGAAAACATATTACAATCGCTGTATATGAATGTTATATATTTGAAGCATGACACATAAAGGTATCTGGAAATATGATGTTGCAGGGTATTCAGTGTAACACATAGCGGATAAAGCAGTTAAGAGGTTTCTGACCACAGCCGTCAGCAAGACTTGGCGAGCACCTTGTACTGCACCCCCTCCTAGCCCATATCACTGCCGGGAACTCACACCTATGCAAATACACTGAGCCGTGCATGGATTAGCATATGCAAATAGTTCTTATGCATATGTATTTTCAGATGTGTTGGCTGCGGGGTGAGGGTGGAAAAGGCCAGCAGAGAATAACTCTATCCTGAGGAAAGAGTGCGAGATGAGAGAATGACCCTGACATTAAATCTCCTACACGCGCACGCCATATAACGATATCCTGTATATTCAAAGTGAAGAATGCACATATGCATCCACTAACAATCCTATATTGATTTATGAACATGGATATTTTTGCTTAATGGCAATTCTATAAAAAATAGAAATATTGCTAAAAAGTTTGAAACTCAATATAATATACAAGTTCTACCCAGTGATCTGTAAACTAAAGCTGCCATAGATTGCTTTTTTTTTTTCATTTAGCCAGGGGGCTGATCAAGAAGAAAAAATGAACGGATTCCTCCATCCACACAATCAAGCTGAATGGTGCAATCCTCTCCGCTGATACATTGCTTTTTGACAGCAGGGACTCACCATTGTCAGAATTTACCCAAGCCTCTTTGGCAGAAGTTGATTGCTAGATCAATTTCAGTTGAGCAGGAGCAGTCCCTATTGAACCGGATTCATTTTGATCCATCTATGGCCAGTTTAGTAAGTAAATTAACCAGGGCAGCTAGCAATGTGCAATAACCCATACCAACTAATCAGATTTCAAGACGCTGCATAGTGAAATCATATTGGGTGTAGTCTTGTCAGATTAATCAGCAGCATAAAGAATATGGGCACAAGTGCACACTGGCCATTGGGGTCTAGTGGTAGCTTGGATACGTACAGTCCAATTGGAATACACATGTTTCACTGTAATACAATGGACACCTCATCCACACATCACAACTCCTACTATACATCAGCCATCAAACAAGTTCAACTACAAACCAACATATGACAAGTCCTACAAAAAAGCCAATAAACAATAGCACCAGTAACACACTAGCAACCAAGCTGAAATGAAACATGCACACTGATCAGCAGTCTTACGATAGATCAGGCATCGCTAAATGGTGGACCATGGTCCGAATCCGGACCCAGATACTGTCCCGTCCAGACCCAATGTTGCGCCATTTAAGAGCCACTTCTGTTCCTCAGCCGCTGTCATTCTCTACATGTCGGGAGGTGCGATGGTAATATGTCGGGTGCTGAAGGCATAGCTCTGCATTGGGGGGCAAGTAATAAGCTGACTTCAGGAGGCACAGCTGTGCATTGGAGGGGCGCGGGAGCTGCCGGCTGTTAACCTTTCATATTAACCAGCAGGTGATTGTTGGCTAGGACCGCCCTCCAAACTGTGAAGTGAAGTAGGGGACTGTGAGGTTCAGAGGACTTGGGACACTGTTGTAAGAATGGGATTGTGATATAAGGGGGGCTGTGAAGTAAAGGAGTCTTTACACAAACATGTGATTCGGACTTCTGCTGGAAGAAAATTTTACTGAGCGGACCTCTGTAAAATGTAATTCAATACCCCTGCTATAGATTAATGATCAGACTGGAAATCATGCTATATACTAACTTGACAAAGTTCCATACAAGTGTCACCAATGGCTTTTCAGTTGTGCTTGGACAGGAAAGAGAGGTGTATTCAGGCTACAAGGGGCCAACAACTTACAGGTTCTATGACAAAAATCCATCTGACAAGGTGTACAGCATTTTTGCTTGTACATGATTGGATGATAAAATCAGCAGAGCTTCCCCTCATTTCAGATCTTCCCCTCAGATCTACAGTTACTGCACTCCCAAGTGCAATTGTGGAGCACTAGCAGTGCACTTGTGGAGCAAAGTGGATTTTCCTTTAGTAAATCAACCCCATAGTGTCATGTTTGTAGTTCTGTAATAGAAGTGTGGTGTCTGAAATACCGTCAAACTCCGCCCAGTGCCAGTTATCGTTGAAGATACCTTCAGCTATACTTACAGACTACTGAAGAGAAAAGCAGTTAGCCAGAATGGATTAGCAGCGCCATCAATAAGCTGGATCGGAATGGTTTCCTGTCCCCATAAAATTATAGTCTGAATAATGACTTGTTACTACTTGCTTGGGCCTTACACAGCTGTATTGACTTGATACATGCAGAACTAATGGAAACCATCTACATTTCTCATTGCCCATGTTTATAAAAACCAGTGTGGCTTGAAGGGCAATTGCCTCCATACCTCTCACTGCTGGTCTCTTCATGTGTGTACATACTAAACCTCATGCTATCATTTGACACAAAGGCAGACTAATCATATTGTTTTGTGTCCTTGATGCATATAATGATTTAGAACAATTTGATCATTCTGATTTGGTTGTTTGGTATGTCTCCATGCATGTAATTATCTGTCTGATTTGATCAGGCCCTTCAAAGATCTGCGTATAGTTGGAACTGTGGGGATGAATTGGAGTGGAGATGCTCTAGTGAAAACTGCATTTGTTTATCATACAGACTGGGCCTTGAAAATTCTTGTGTCCATTCCTCACCATAACGATTGTTATGAAGGTAGAAAAAAAGATGAAAAGTACACTAAATGAAATCTGATTGGCTGCTGTGGTTATTGTAACTAGGGATGCTAGCATTGCTCTCTGCATGGCCTAATAGAATAAGTCAACTCTCAGGAAGCACACTTCCTTTTACAGTCCAACCCTAGGATATCACCCCCCCCCCACCTGCTGGTATGAAGAAAAAAATATCTAAATGCCTATATTACTTATCTGAAGCTGCCATCACATGACAATCCTTCTTTCATTTGTTTACTTGCTGGTGTCTTTCTTTGGTTGTCCATATCACTCTGTGGATGATGTGGATACCTCCTATTGGTGGAGGCAACACTTCCAGTGGCTGGGTCCCCCCTCATAAGGTAGGCAGGAGATCAGGGGGGCGGTGTAGGGACCAGTGCCCAAAAAGCTTAGTAGGGAAAAATGTCTGCTCCTTAGGGCAGGAAATTTGCTTGGCTTATAGAGGAAACTGACTTTGATCCATTATACTGCAGAATGGCTTAGGAAGAGGTGTCTGGAATCAAGGCTAAGTAAGGTAATTGCTGCACAATGCACTATTTAAATTTCATTTTTGCATGGAGTTGAGCTTTACATTTGTATTCATTGTACTTAAGGAGGAGCTCCAGTCTCCCCCCCCCCCCCCAAAAAAATTAAAAGTCAGCAGCTACAAATACTGTAGTTGCTGACTTTTAATATGACACTTACCTGTCCAAGGATGCAGCGTTGTCCTCACCCAAGCTGATTCTTCAATTAGCTTTGGGTTCCAGGCACCGGCATCCTTACTAAGGGAAACCTGCAGTGAAACCTTGCAAATTTACAGCCAGTTTTGCGCTGCATTTGTGAATGGTCCCGCAGTCTTCCGGGACCTGTGTTGTGTCACAGAAGGCTGCGGGGGAAGGAGAGTGTGGCCTTTCCCTCGGACCATTGTGGCAATCTGTCCAGAAGTTGGAGCGGGGTTCCTGTCAAAAACAACTTACCAGCTCCCCCCCCCAAAAAAGCTCCAAACATGGCAGAGGAGGGGGGATGTAAATAAGTGTAATTTTCCCCTTTTGGGTGAACTTCCACTTTAAGTCACAGATACAGTATAACAGAACATGCACTCGAAGATATGCTCATGTTGTGATCAAAGTACTTTAAGATTTGGGCTCACAAATATTTGTCTTTACAAAATGCCTGTCACACATAATACAATACACAGAAAAACTGCTGCATAGACCACATTTTTAGTGGACCTTGGGGCACACACCATGTTGGGAAGGACATCATTCACTCTTTATATATGCTACCTTCTCAATGAACTTGGTGCATTGAGACCTAGTGTGCACCTTGAACAAACCCTTAGACAGATTAATCAATTACTATATATATAATATATATATATATATATTTTTTTATATATATATAAATAATTTTAAAGTGTCATTTCTTCAGTGTTGATAATTCATCATTTTTGTCCGATAACAAATCCAAGTATGAAATGTGCAGAAGATACCTTTTTATCAGCACACGCCATTATTGTCTCCCAAAAGAGTGATTGACCTGTCTGTGTGCAAGCCTTCGTGGGACCAAAAATAAGTGCCTGTGTATTTGTACTTGAGCTTTCGCAGTAAGACCATTCTGTGTTTCTGTGTCTCTCTGGTAAGGCTGCGTTCCCTGTCCTCACTACCCATATTATCTGACAGAATAATCAGTCAATTGAATCAGAGAATTCCTTTCCGAGCAGGGTAATTTTCTCTCCCAGCCCCCTCCTCTTCTCTCTGCTCCATCAGACTCAGCCACCTGCTATAGTCACTGAAGTGGAACGTCTTGGAATTAGCCCTGAAATTAGCACCAGTCCCCAGTTAAAGAGCTGGCAGGAGCTGAGCATGCCACCATAATAGCCAAGTAAGCGTCGGCTGCTAGCATTCCATGGGCCAGACTGGGAACAACGAGGCCCAGGGTCATCTTCTGCCTGCTGCCGGTTCTGAGCAGCATCCTCTCTCATGCACTAAACAAATAGTCCCCCTGCAAGCAGGGTTTACAGTGGTTGGATCTGCTGTTTATTCACACATACTGTAAGTGAAACAATGTGCGCCACCAAAGATATGGCATGCAATAAATTACTAACTGTTTGGAATCCAATGTGAATGTTGTTCCTATATCCTATATCCTGTATAATAACCATACATAATGTGTGAGGGTCAGATACGCTGGTGGTCAGTTAGCCCTGTCTAATTCCTATATATATACAGTACATTGTCTTGGATTTCAAATAACTGGATGCTCAAATGTACCCTCCAGTGATTTTTTTGATAATTAAGCCTCATAATGCATACAGGGAACACACATACTCATAATTTCAGTTTTGTAGCAATGCACATTGTTAGTGCTCCAGTCAAATATAACCCTTATTATAAGCAATCTATTGATCTGAGAACTCCTTTTGCTTTTGTGTTTGTAATTCAGTAGAAAAAGTCACCCACGTACATACTGAAGGCCTGGTGCATTAATGGGTCAGCACAAAGACCCCATTCACACTTGAGTGTAGCGTAGGTAGACAATTTTGGGGCTTTTTTTTTGTGTATTTTTGCATGTGATGTGCTATACAGGAGCTCCTTTGGAACAGGTTTTTGACCCATGGACTGTTAATTTTGAAATGCATAAAAAAAGTGCAAAACATGCATTTTTTACTCGCTCTCATTGAAGTCAATGGGGCCAAAAATATCCCATTCTGCTTCAGAAGTAGCTCATGTACCTCCATGAGCTTCAGGTGTTGAGCTACAGTCACCTGAATTCTAAAATGTGAACAGGGACAATTGAAAATCAAAGCATTTGACTTGTTGAGTATTTTGGAGCTTCAATCTACAAAAGGGCCAGGCATGAATGAGGCTAAGGAGTTCCCCATGGCCACAAATCAGATTAAAATGTTCCAAGCAGAGTGAACATTGTACATTACAGAGTTCAGGCAATAGTGTCCCCCTTGCCCTTTCTTTCTATGAGGAGCTCTGCTCTAGCTGAAGAGAGTTACATTAAAGCCAAACTCCAGGAATGATCCTTTTTGCATACTTATATTGGTCCATCTTGGCTCGATATAAGTATCCATATCTGATGGGCTGATGAAATTCACTGTAGGAGTCCACACTATATACAGTGACAGCCTTGACCTTCCTTCTAGGTGCTCCTCCAATGGATTCCCCTCTACTCTCTGAACACAGGGGGTCACTTGCTTGGCACCACCATAATTAAGGGAACACCTTATATCATTGTTTAATAAATACAAGGAATTCTCTGATTGCAGAGTGGTGATCAAGACACCATCTGACCCTCCTGTCCACCCAATGAAAACAGAGAACTCCCCATATTCATTGAAAAAATCCAAGGCGTTTTTTGAATAGTGGCAGGGCTGAGCAAGCAACTCCCTATGTTCAGTGTGCAGAGAGGAACCAGCTGGAGCAGCCCCCTGATATCACAGCTACCCTTGTATAAAGCACAGACCACTAGAGTGATTTTCAGCACCCCAACGGCTCCAAGGATATCAGATATGAATACTTACATAAGCCAAGCTGGACCAATGTAAATTTACAGATAATGATACATTCTGGAATTCTGTTTTAAGATTAGGGGTAGCTTAGTGAACCCTGATTTTATCATGGTTGCAATGTTTACCATGTGCCATTAGTAGCTCACTGATTGATGACCCTTTTTGCCTATAATTATTCATCAAAAGTTCAGCAAGGCTACAAAAACATTTTTTTTTTGTATTACTATAAAGCTGTCCATACACATTACACGATCAGGCCTAAATTAAAGTGGTTGTTAACCCACTATAATATGATCATGCCATACTCTCTGTTATATAACACTATGTGTCCCTGTGCTGTATAAAAAATATGCCCATTATACCGTATATCAGGGCGGCTCCCAGCGCTCACGTGACTCCTCAGCACTCTCCTCTATCTGGCTGAGGAGTCACGTGATATACGGTATAATCTGCTTTTTTTTTATACAGCGCGAGCACGGTGGCACATAGCATTATATGACAGAGGGGATGGCATGATCATAGTATAGATTTGATTGCACCAGGAGGGGAGTATCATGGAGTGGACAGAGCTGATAGGCAGGGAGGGGAGGGGGGAGGAGGACACAGAAGAGCAGAGAGCAGGGCTGTGGCTGACGGAGGCACATAAACTGACCACAGTGTCAGGGTTCAGCAGCCGTGACATACCGTGGTCAGTTTACAGGGGGGAGGGCATAGCCAGGCAGTATCAGACAGGGTTTTTTAGGTGATACGGGGGGCCTAGTTACACAGCACAAGCACTGTACTGTATAACATGCTTTAAGGGAAGAGGATCCATTTTTTTTTAGGTTAACAAACACTTTAAGATCAGAGCAGCACAGTATAAACTATAGGTCAACAATGGACTTACACCTGAACAGACTACAGAGAACCCAGGAAAATCAATTGCTTCTTTATGTGGCCATCTTGATTTACGGTTGGCATTTCTCAAATTCATTGACAAAGGTCTAAAAAACAAAGGTGATAGATATCGGGCTTCCTTCATGTGAATTTAATCTACGTATATTGTAAAATTAAGGTACTGTACACAATTGTACATGATAAATTTCTTCAGAGCAATGGATGTGTGTGAAATGGTGTAGAATTTACATGAATCTCTTGTCTCGGTTAATACAGTTTCTTTGTCCAAGGACAGTTCTGTCACCTTCCCATCTGTCCTGTGAAACATTTTGTGTGGCAGACAGGTGGCCGGACGGAAACCCAGCTCCTCCGGGGCCCAGATTTGATTAAATCTGCGGCATAGGTTGTCTGAAAAACCAGGGGCTGGCAGCACCGTTCTCACTGTCTGGCCTTCAGATCAAGAGCGCTAGTGTGTGAACGCAGACCGCAACATTAACAGCCAAATCCATGCTGGGCTTTTCTAAAAACCTTGAACATATAAAACCTCAGTGTCCAAACTACTCTAGTTTTTCTGTACATAAAGAGATTGCTGCAGCAATTTCCATGCAAGTGATGACTCTTAAAGAGACCCCGCTGACAACATAAAGAACTGCAGGTAAAAGCACTGGAAAATCATTTACAAAAATGTATACTTGCAGTGTTTTGCCAAATATATAGATATAATATATATATAAAAATAACCTTTCCTTAAGTGTTTATTTACTCTCTGTGCTGGCCCAGCTCCTTCACCCTTCCCCTCCCTAAACAATAGCTGCGGAGGGAAGGAGTTAAGGGGAATACTAAATAGCATCACTTGAGTGACAGCTGTAAACCTGCTGGGTTTCCTGATATCATATTCAAGATGGTGCCAAGCAGCAGACTCAAGGCTTCTGGATGTCTAGACAAGGGCGGGTCAAAATGCGTTGGCTGTGGCCTGGACGGAGTATGGCCTGAGGCTGCTTTTACTGTAGACCATAGGTGTGTTAAATGATAAAAAAGAATAATACTGTGCTTGTGTGTATAAATATATATAAACAGACGCAACTATATTTGTGACATATTTTCTCAATAATAATACATAAAAACAAGAATAAAGTCTCGCTAGAAAAAACAATATAAATGAATAACAAAAAAGTCCAAGTAAATAATAACACTCTCATTTGTGTATAAAGTCTATAAAGTGTGAAATCCCAAAGGAATAGAAGACATCCAACATCAACTGTGCAAACTTAATCCGAGAGTATAAATCCTCCACCATGTGATTCACCAACATATAGGCAAGATGGATGCTTACCAGAACGGGTGGACCCTCTAATTATGGAAGGTCGAACATACGAACATATGGGTGTATAACACCTTGTATACTGAAGCATTGCACACTGCTGGTATATGTCTCACTAAGGCTTATCCTCCTCCTTGCTCGGCTCATCCAATCAGTCAAAGATACCGAAATGAAAAAGAAAAAGGGCGCCAATAGTGTAGTAATCTTTAAGGCATTTATTCGGCAAAAATGCTTCTATACAAGCCTCAGCAGGCAAACTGTTAAAATAAGCAATACAAATACCGGTAAATGAAGTTAAAATGAAGATAAAAGCCACGGTAACACTAAGTGTCTCCTCGCCCGACTGGTTTCGTAGCAATAGGACTTCTTCCGGGGCATAGGTGTGTGAAGCCTATTGAATTAGGGTGCGTACCCTTAAGCTCAAGCACACATGCAGGTCTACATATATATGGCGCCGGCAGGTAGATCAGTCTTCCTGCCGGCACAGTGAAACAGAAGTGCATATGCATTTCTCTTATGGCAGAGCTGGTAAGATGGAGAACTTTTCCATCTTCCTGCTGGCACACAGAGCAATAATGCTAATGTGCATGGGGTGATTAGGGTGTGCTCAGGCACATCCGGCACACCCTGTGCGCACACCTATGCTGTAGACATTATTGGGCTTTGCTGGATGTGTGGCACTTTTCTTCCTGCATATTTTATCTGTGCTCTTAGTTGTCTGCCAAGATTTTAGCATCAAAGCATGTAAATGCAGAATTCTGAACATGAGGGGAAGGGGACTCGTTTACATACAATGACATACTAAAGCGTTTGCTCGCATGGGAATGTTTATTGGGATGCAGTGGTGGGGGGTTTACATGCAGAGAATACATTAAAGCAGGGGTCTCAAACTGTTGGCCCTCCAGCTGTTGCAAAACTACAAGTCCCATCATGCCTCTGTCTGTGAGAGCCATGCTTGTAACTGTCAGCCTTGCAATGCCTCATGGGACTTTTCGTTTTGCAACAGCTGGGGGGGGGGGGCACCAGTTTGAGACCCCTGCATTAAAGTGTTTACGAAGCTCAGGACCCTGCATTCACTATATCTGGTCTCCCACAGTACATAGAACACGGAAATGCAATTATTTTATTAAATAAAAACTGCTAAATACCTTTTCTCATCAGCAGTATATAGCAGTCTTGTG
The DNA here is from genome assembly GCA_018402905.1 of Glandirana rugosa. NCBI lineage: Eukaryota > Metazoa > Chordata > Amphibia > Anura > Ranidae > Glandirana > Glandirana rugosa. The sequence continues at coordinate 286,807 of BLSH010215088.1, read as the reverse complement.
ACTTCTATTAGTGTCTGGTTAAAGCTTGTAGGAGGAGTTTTCATTCATCTCTGACTGTCCTATGAGGCTGCAGGAACCCTGACCCTCTGTCTGGGCAGTGCTGATTGGCCCTGTGGCGATAACATTCACCCTCCCTAGAAAAAGAAATCTCCCCAGCAATACACACAGTGCTCAGTGCCCCCAAGGCTTTGTACTATCAAGAGATGGATTGGGGACAGTGGAAGAAGGGGAGGATGAGAGAAGACAGGATCAAACAGCCTTTTTACACAATGCAGAGGATTAACCCCTTGGGTATAACAAGCATGCTTTACTGCATATGCAGACTGATTTTACTGTTGTGGGTTTAGTAACCCTTTAACTACACATATAATATTGGAAGATTTTTGTGAAATAAATTGCCAAGTGACAGGGTCTCTTTAAAAATGTTGTTTAAGAATTGATCAACCTCCCCAATCCACAGTGTTCCCCATTCCCCTATATTATTTTCTCTGCCCCAGAGCTGAAATGCAGCTTTTCCCTTAGGATGATGAATTGACATTGTGACATTATGCGAGGCACCACAATGGATGGGCAATACTTGTTGCCTCACATGCGATCATTTTGAGGCGACTAGTGAGAGTCCGACCCGGGTTTTGCTAGCCACTGTGGTAGGGCTGGTTCCGGCCCTGACTTTCTAGTCCACTCAAACCCCTCTCCACCTGCATTTAATGGCCAGGTACAGAGCAGAGGAGAGCTCTATCCTGGATCTCAGAGGGAGAAAGCTGAGTGAGCCCTGTGTGCTATGTTTTGTGGGTGTCGGGGGAAGCCCCACACTGTATAGAGAGGAACACAGTTTAGCGCCGGATGGCAAGGTTTTGTTTTCTGTTTCTTTTTATGTGTTTTGATGTTGCAAATCTGTCATAATAAACCTGGCATGCCGCCAGATTTTAAAGAAACCGACCTCCACACCGAACCTTTTCCTCTGAAAAGTGATCCCCACAAGCTAATCTCCCACACATGGTGGAGTTCAGCGAGGCAACTTTCAAAGATAGAGGAAATGTTGAAGGCCCTGCTGCAAGCCAACCAACCGACAAGTCGCAGAGGCCGCTGCAGCTCAGGGAGAGGAGAGTCACCAGGCTATTGCAGCAACAAAGTTGGTATGCACTTCTTACCACACTCAGAAGAAGACACCTGCGGATGACATGGAGGCATACCTCACGACCTTTGAAAGAGTCGCTCTTCACAAAGGATGGCCAAAAGAACAGTGGGCGGGACTGCTAACACCATTCTTGACCGGCGAACCCCAAAAAGCCTATTTTGATCTGAAAACAGATGAGGCCCAGGACTATGAGACTCTAAAGGCAGAGATACTCGCACGCCTGGGGGTCACCATGGCAGTCTGGGCCCAACGCATGCATCCGTGGACCTACCGCACTGACAATAATAATAGGTCATAATAAACCTGGCAAGCCACCAGATTTGAAAGAAACGGACCTCCATGCTGAATCTTTTCCTCTGAAAAGTGATCCCCACGAGCTAATCTTCCACAACATGAATACATGTAAAGGTATAGAACACTTTCCATTTAATATGTTAATGTGGACAGCACCACCACTTTCCATTGTGCCACTGATTTTGTGTACCAGGACATCACTCTGTGACTGAGCTCAGCTACTCTATAAAAGCATCACTTGTACTTTGTGCGAATATTTTCACTGAAAATGGCAAAGTGATGGCAGAACTGTTGACTGTAAGAGGCCGGCTGGCTTAAGAACGTGGCAATCTTGTCCAGAGGTGAAGAGAGACATCTGATGTCATGTGACACACATGGCCCGCAGTAACGAGGTTGATTTAGTGGGGACACCTTCTCTGGAAGTGCGGATGGCGGCGTATGACGATAAAGCTCCATAAAAAGAACTCATTAAGCAGAGGTAAAGTAATTATGGATTGCAAAATCAATAAAGTTAATTTGTTTAAACAACAAGAGACATTTTTTATGACAGTGTCCAGTGCAGGGAAATGAAAGCACTTCTCTCCTATACAGTACAATGTTTTAACGCAAAGATGTACAGACTTTAACCTTCATCTCGCCAAATAACTAACTGGTAGCATTATGTGTGTCGCTAGTTAAATGTAAGCTACAGCAAGGACAAAAAAAAACAAAAACCATTTACAGAATACAACATTATTTCTATGTCCTACCAAAAAAGCCTGTCATCAAAGTAAAGTCACCCAACACCGGATCTTCTCATTCAGACCTGACCCCCCCCCTCAGTACACAGAATACATAGGAGGGATGGGGGGCCAACAGAGGGCCAACATAACCATCCATATTCCCAACCCACACATTCCTGGAAAAGGCTATACAATACAATGAGAACCGCTTACAAGCAGATATATAAAAAATACAACGTTTTTTAATTATATTTCACATTAAAAACAATACAATTTCTTTAAAAAAATAATTTCCATAAGAATATGCCTAGGAAGGAAGAAATTCCTTAAGTAGTTCAGGGCTTTGTTACTTTCAAGGATTGCTTCACAAGTGGTCAATGCATTTTGAGGGAATCCCTGCTTCTGCAGATCCTTCTCCAGTATGGATTCCCCCAGTTGTACTCCCCCTAGTATGTACGATGCATGCATATTCTTAGCCCCCAAATGCATAACTTTACATTTATCAACATTAAACCTCATTTGCCACACAGTCGCCCAATTAAACAATGCATTGAGGTTGTCTTGTAAGTTGGAGACATCCTGTAAGACGTTATTCTACTGCATAGCTTGGTGTCATCTGCAAACACTGAAATGGTATTTTTAATCCTAGACCCTATATCATTTATAAATATATTGAAAAGTAAGGGTCCCAACCATGGTGTGCACCCCAAAGCTCAAACACACATGCAAGTGTGTGTGTCTACATATATATGACCCCGGCACATTGATCTCCCTGCCGGAACAGTGAAAGAGAAGTACATAAGCACTTTCTTATGGAAGAACTGAAAAGAGGGAGCTCTATCCCATCTCCCCACCCTTACAGAGTGAATATGCTAATGAACACAAGGTGATTAGGGTGTGCCTAGGCACACTTGGCACACCCTGTGTGTACGCCTATGGTCCCAACACAACCTGGGGGTACACCACTGATAACCTTAGACCATTCAGAGTAAGAATCATTAACCACTACTCTCTGAATTCGGTCTTTTAGCCAGTTTTCTATACATTTACAAACTGATCTTTCCAGACCTGTAGTCTTTACCTTACACATTAGCCGTGTGTGGGGAACTGTATCAAACGCTTTTGCAAAAAATCCACACAAAGTAAAAAAAAAAAGGAAAAACGTCCCACAGATTACATCTATGGGATAAGCCCACATCAGCTCATAATGTTGTAAGTCAATGTTGAAACAGTCAGACGGTACATCATCATTGCATGTTATGCAGGTCCCCACAGTATAGGTAGAAAGCAAAATCATCTAATGTGGGTCTAAATTGGCCCACTTGCACTTTCTAATTTGTGATGTGATCATACTTCAATAAAAAAACATTTGGACTCAATCTAAAGATCAATCACGTACTGGCAAATAACTACACTTCAACAGAAAAGCATGGTGCATGTCAGTGGGATGGGTGACAATGCACCAAGTTCTGGAGTTAGGCCTCATTCACATGGTTGTACTAAAGCGTACATCCGTGCAAAGGGTCATGTTTGCCTGCACAGGTGTTCTGTCCATCCAGTCCAATTAATCCTACTGGGATGAGGAGGCTGCACAGACACAGCAGGTGCTCCCAATTTGACATGTGTGCGGGCGCAGGTCAGTGTGAGTTCGGAGACACGCACCTGCACTTACACAGATGTCAAATTGGGAGCAGTGGCTGTATCCATGTGGCCACTGCATCCCAAAAACATGAATGGGACTACCTGCACGTGGACCCACAGAACACCTGTGCATTCCATGTGAGCAAGCACAGCACTTTGCACAGATGTACACTTTAGTATGCCATTGTATGTAAAGGAGGCCCCCTCCTCTCATGTTCAGCATTCTGCATTTACATGCTTTGATGCAAACAACTAAATACACAGATAAAATATGCAGGAAGAAAAGTGCCACACATCCAGCAAAGCCCAATAATGTCTACAGCATAGGTGTGCGCACAGGGTGTGCCGGATGTGCCTAAGCACACCCTAATTGCCCCATGCACATTAGCATTATTGCTGTGTGCCAGCAGGAAGATGGGAAAGATCTCCATCTTACCAGCTCTGCCATAAGAGAAATGCTTATGCACTTCTCTTTCACTGTGCCGGCAGGGAGACTGATAATATATATGTAGACACACATGTGTGCTTGAGCTTTAGGGTGCACATCCTAATGCAATAAGCTGCACACACCTATGGTCTACAGTGAAAGCAGCCTCAGGCCACAGCCACCGCATTTTGACCCGCCCACAGGACATAGAGGAACTGTAGTCTCCAAAGTAATTGTATTTCTCTCCTTCCAGTTCTGAGATTTACACAGCTCTGCAGCACAGCACAACCCTTTCTGGTAGGGTAGCAGACTTTTTTTCTCACTGCAGTTCAGTAAAGCTGGCCAGGCATGGATTGGAGTTTGTCTGATTTCTGCTGAATCGGATGAAATTCATTCTGTGGGTGCCCCTGTCAACTACACCAAGCTCAAGTCCATTTTTTTAATCAACTAATGTTGAAGGAGCCAGGTGGAAGGATGGTGAAAGAAGAAGCAGCTGAGTGATGAGCTCATCTATGCCCTCTCCTCCTATCAGCATTCTCCTACAGCACAACTAATTGGCCCCTTAGGCCCCTTTCATACGGGAGGATCATTCGGGTCCGCCTGTCAGTTTTTCAGGCGGACCCGAACGGACGCTCCATTGTCCTCTATGGAGCGACGGATGTCAGCGGTGACATGTCCGCTGACATCCAATCCGCTCCGATCTGCCAAAAACAGATGGATGGAAACCCTATTTTCCATCCGTCTGGCGGATCAGATGAACACGGACAGACGGTCCGTGTCCATCCGATCCTCCATAGAGGAGAATGGAGCTGTGACAGGGCAGTCTCTGCACGGATAAACGGATGGATCCCTGCTGAGCCCATCAAAATGGGCTCCGCTCGTGTGAAAGAGCCCTTATGCTGATTCTCCCTCCCACAGGCTGAGCTCTACCATACAGGAACTGCAAGAGGCTGATACTAAGTCACTGCCTGCCTTATAATGTAAGAATGAATGCAGAGCTGCATTCATTTATGTTTTTATGTCTGCCTGCAGCATAGGCGTGTGCAGGGGGTGTGCCAGGTGTGCCTGGGCACACCCTAATCACTCCAAGCACATTAGCATTACTGCTCTGTGTGCTGGTGGAGAGATGGGAAATATCTCCCTCTGACCAGTTCCACCATTATTGAAGGGCTACCATACTTCTCTTTCACTGAACAGGCTCTGCTATAAGAGTGTGTGTATGGATGCATGTAAATATACTGGTAATGTGTGTTATAGGCTGCACACACCTATGGCCTGCAGTGCACCTTTAAGTTTACTTCTAAGCAGATGTGTATATCTGTCTAACAGAGCTTAACATTTGCAGTGGCATTTCAGTGTTATTGTGAGAATTGTGAAGAAAGTACAAAGAAAAAAACTAGAGCACACATCTAAATATTCTGCTAAATTGCCAAGTCCAAAAAAGCAGCAGACCTAAATAGATTCTCAGACTGCAATCCTCAAAGCTTGAGGGCAGCCAAAAGAAAACAGAAAAAAGAGAACACAGAAAACGTAAAACATATCCACATAGAAAGCATATTGGTGTCTGCAAAACATAACATCTTATGATCATTAAAGCCCCATTCTGGGAATAGTACCCCCCCCCCCCCCCCACCCACCCACTCACCCTTATCTGATCACTGTAAATGAGAAAAATAATCCCTATCTAGAAGACATCTATACGTACCTTAACGTACCTTAAGCGGTGGTTATGTGACACTAGTCTTGAGCCTTCTTCTCTTCTGTTCCTGGAAAGGTCCCTCTTTGTGTGTCCACAACAGTGCCTGCATGACATGGAAACTTCCTATTGGATGTCCAGCAGCAGGGTTCTCTCAGGATCCAGGAGAGGATGATGTACTCACAGGGGACTGGTGATCTTGGGGGGGGGGCATTGCAGTGTTGGATCAGCAGTTCACCCACCCAGAACCGTCAGCGGCAAAGGACTCAAGCCATTTATCACAGAAGTCACATGAAAGGTTTCTTTCGTAATAACATACACCTACCTACCTACCTGCTCAGAGTCTTCTGTGGAATGTAAACGAAACTGCGCATGCACAGCTCAGTTTACATCACCGGCACAGTCCTTGTGTGCCAGGATGACTAACTCCTACACATGCACAGCTCATTTTACATCTCCAGTACAATCCTTGTATGCCGGGATGACTGACTCTTGCGCATGCACAGCTCATTTTACATCTCCAGTACAATCCTTGTATGCCGGGATAACTGACTCCTGCGCATGCACAGCTCATTTTACATCGCCGATACAATCCTTGTGTGCCGGGATAACTGACTCCTGCGCATGCACAGCTCAGTTTACATCGCCGATACAATCCTTATGTGCCGGGATAACTGACTCCTGCGCATGCACAGCTCATTTTACATCGCCGATACAATCCTTGTGTGCCGGGATAACTGACTCCTGCGCATGCACAGCTCAGTTTACATTAGAGCTGCACGATTCTGGCCAAAATGAGAATCACAATTTTTGTGCTATAGAATAAAGATCACAATTCTCTCACGATTCTCGCAGCGTAACATCTTACATATACAAAAACATTGGGCTAACAGCACTGTTTAGTGGTTTTTTTTTTTTTTGAAAGTGTCATTTTATTCTCTAGGGTCTTTGCTAAAAAAAATATAGAATGTTTGGGGGTTCTAAGTAAAAATACTGGATTTTTACTTGAAAACAATAAATGTCAGAAAATATTTAGTCTTTAAATGGTTAAACTAAACTCTTCTATACACAGTGGAGTTCATTCCTTTGAAGTAGTTACATTGTATCTCTTCTAGCTTCTTTTATCAGCAATGATCTCAGACTTGGCAGTCTGCCCAGATAGGAGAGACTCAAGTGGCTTCAACTTAGAAAAAGGTTCCTGGGGAGACTTCAGGCGACTTGCATTGACTTCTATTACATTCAAGTCGCGCTGAGTCGCTCCGCAAGTTGGACTCCATTAACTGCACTGAAAATCACGGTAATGCATGATGGAGTTTGCAGGGGGGGGGGGGGTGAATCAAGATCACGATTTTATTATGATTAATCGTGCAGCTCACGTACGCGTCCTCAGTCAGTAGGACCATGTGTTCCTAACATGGCCGTTGCATTTGATCTCGACGTGCTAATTAGTATTATTTTAGCACTAGAACTAAG
>BLSH010215088.1:248248-264518 GCA_018402905.1 Glandirana rugosa | reverse complement strand
TTAACCTTTTTTTTTTGCGACCGGGAAATTTTTGCACTTTTTTGCCGCCATTATAATGCGACCATTTTCGACTTTTTTTAGTGACTATTCGATGACTGTAAAAAACCTGCACGTACTTCGGATTTCTGATCCAGGTGAAAAACGTATTTGTAGTATTTATGCTAGAATACTAGTTATACATACATAGTGGAAAAACGTAACTTCGGAGGTCTCATGTCCGAACAAATAACAAATGGGGTCGGAATCCGGGTATGAAACCATTCCTGATCACAACTCGCTTGGGCCTGACATTGCAAGCCCAGGCATGGCTTGAAAGCCCACAGGCACCGTGCCTGGGCCTGGGCCTGTAAAGTTTTTAGCAAGCCCAAGCCAGGCCCGAACGATTTTTGAAATGTCCGGGTCCGGGTCCGTGCCACGGACACCCGAAAGTTCGGTACGGACCCGAACGTTACAGTCCGGGTTCGCTCAACACTAGTCCTTACCAAAGTATGGGCCTAAGGCTGGGGTAAACAATAAACAAGCCTGTACTCTGGAGGCTTCAATGCAAAAAGGTGATACATACATATTGATCATAAGATCGTATTTATGATGTTTATGCAAAAAGTGGACCTAGTCTTTAGGCTTCATGCACGTCCAAAAAATGTCAGTAGCTTATCAGTGATTTTTTTCAGCTTTTACCAGCGTAATATTACCGCCGTTTTTTCACGTTTTTAAAGGGCCAGCGTTTTTTTTTTCCAATTGATCTAAAACATCCAAAAACGTTGGGGATCGACGTTTTTGAGCATTTGACCATCTTTATAGTTGAAAAACGTCCAAAAGAACCCTGTGCTCAAAAACGTCACTGCTAAAAACAGCTGATAACAGCCTATGTGTGCATGAACACATAGGATAATATGATGGAGGGTTTATTGACTGTAGAAAACATCTGCAGCTAAAAACAGATGCTGTAAAACAGTCAAAAAACATCCTGTGTGCATGAGGCCTAAAAAGTAAACTTTGCTACTCATCCGATTTAATCTGAGATGGGTTCAAATAAACCACAGTAGAAAAATGATCTATTTAACTCAGTGGTCTATTGGACTGGTGCTTCCCTCTGTGATTTACACAGCAGTCTTTATAGACAGGCAGTCAACTGCTCTAATTAATCATCAGAATTCATTTTCATAAAATTGGGTCATTGACTTATTTAAAGAGAACCTTTCTATTTTACAATAATGTACACTTCATACAATGAGCCATTTAGTCATGCTCCCTTTTCTAAAATGTACTCTTTCACATGACTAAACGTGTTGCTATTGATAAGCAAATTTCGACTTAATCCAAAGTCAGCAGCTAAGCCCTCATTTCCATCTCTAATACACCTCCCCTAAAATATGCAGAGAGCATTGATAACTTTCATAGGAAGGCATGAAGGTGTAGACTAACATATAGTTCAATAAAAAGTAAAACGTCAACATAGAGGGAATGGGCCTTCATGTCTTCTATACATAAATGTATAGGAGTACAAGGGAAGAGCAGGGTCTGATATGTCTGGCTTCACTTCTTCTTTATGCTTTGCAGGACAAGATGGGAGGACTCAGTGCTGAGAATAACTGAGAATTTGTGTCTATTGATTATGTATCAGTAAGTTGTTTGTAAGCTAAATAGTTATTATATGATTGTTTCTACTGTAAACAGTTGCTTTATAGCATTTCTTTACCTAACTACAAATGATCTTTTTCTACAGCCAAATGTATTGACCAAAACACGCGCAAGGCACACCCCTGGTTTAGCTCAACTGTCTCTGGTATCTCTACAGACAGGGCCGCTGATCAGGGGGTACCACCGGTCCTACTGTACCGGGCCTGGGCAACAGGGTGGGCCTACAGCTTTATCTTACATTGTAGAGTGCGGGCACTTTTCAAATCTGGTATGCAGCTCCTAGATTAACTGATAGCATCTCCTGGGGCCCCACCCTTCAATCAGTGGGGCCCAAAAGGCAGTAGCAGAGCAGGAACTATTTTTTTTTAAGGTTGGTGCGGAGGCAGCTAGAGCCGCATTTGCAGACACTTCGTTTAAAGTTTTAGCCCCCAGCCTGTCTATCTCTGGCGGAGTGATATGGATGGAATGCCTGTCTGCCTCGCTCCCTCAGTAAGTGTTGAGGGAAGAAGGCGGGGCTGCAGCCGGTGGTGACTGTGAGGGACCATAGCCGTTCATCGGCTAGGTACGTGGGATGGGTACAGTCTGTGCAGCAATCATCATCCAGACAGCAGTGGTGGGGGCAGGTGCACAGAGCAGGGCCAAGTGGGAAGCAGAAGGGCAATGGTAATGTGAGAGGGGGAAGCTGGGAGGCGCTCTTCTGCCACTACAAAGCTGACCGGTATAGTGACAGAAGCATCTCTACTCCAGTCAGCTTAGTGCTGGATGAGAGAAGGCAAATCAGGAGAGAGCTGGGAGGAGGTGCGGGAGGTGCTCTCTCTCCCCGCCATCTTCATGCTGTTACTGCAGCGCTCCTGCATTACCACTGTCACATCGGAACTACAGTTTGCTTACCCGCCCCCCATCTCCTCCCAGCAAAAGAAGGGTAAGCAAACTCTGTAAAGTCTCAAGCTGACATCCAGTGGTGTATTCGAGTCATGCTCCATCGCAAGACCCCTTCAGCTGCAGCAGCTTTCCCACCAACTGCATATAAAAATGGGTTAGAAATCAGCTTTCTCCCCCAGGCTCCTCCTCAGCTCTGACATGTCAAGATGAGGAGAAGCCTAGGAAAAAGGACAAAACACTACTGTCTACCACGCTGTATCTGAGATCTGTGAGTCTGAGGGAGGGGAGACTGCACTGGGGACACTCAGGACACAATGAGGGGAAGAGTATTAAAGATTTGTGCTGAGCATATGAGTATTTGTAATAGGAGGGGAGGGAGAAGATTATTATTTTTTGGTAGGGGGAGGGGTATTTTTGCTACTATGCTATGCACAAATAGTGACAGCGTGGATAATCTTTGCTGCACAAATAGCATCACACCCACAACATATGCTGCCCCCTCTCTGCTGCCTTTAAAGCTTACGAGGGAGAGGTGGGGACAATAAAAACGCATGATAGAAATGTGTGTTGGGGGGGGCCCAGTCAGGTAAGCTGTACGAGGCTCCATGATTTCTAACAGCGGCCCTGTCTACGGATATTCCAATGTTAGCCGATATTTCAATATGGCGGTGGCTTGCTATGTCTTTGCATCTCCAAATAAGTGTGGCTACTGTATTTGCAACATCCATGATGGTATACAGGACATTAGGAATGGATATACTTGTAGGCAGGCACAGTGTTAGTTTGTATAGGGACAGTGGCATTATTATAGATGTGGTGTTACACATGTCATTTAAATATTTAATGTCATGTTTTCTGCTGTATTTTATGTAAATTTTCGCAGGATGCAGCACACTACATAGTTCAGGGATAATCGGCATGGTGCAATAGACTTGTTTTCTGTACTTTCTTTTTCCTTTTATGTTTGAGCTTTCTTTATGTCTCTTTTTGTTTTTATGTCTGTTTTTGTAAAACCTACAAAACTTTTAATAAAAAAAATTTGATAAAAAAAAAACATGTGCAAGTCATCCCTTGATATCTTTCTATAGTACAACCAACAGAACTTACTATTTAGTGGCTTTGTTGGTGTACAATCCTCTGACACAGGCAATTCCGAAACAGTAATGAGGACAGCTCTGTCAATTGCACTATGAAAATTATTGTCAAGGCCAGATGTTCGTGTGTCATATAAAGGCAACTGAGATGGATGAAAGATAAATTTGGTCAAAGAAAACCATTAAAGTGATACTAAGCATACAATGTTTAATGTCATTATCCCTTCAATTAATGCATAAAGATCAGGGCACTGTATTTTAATTCAATATAAAAAGCATATTAGTAACTTATTTTATCATTTCTACTACTTTGCTACTCTACTGACATATGCTCTATAGCAGCAAAGGACGCCTCGGCTATGAATCTGTGTCTACATAGCACTGGTTGGTGCTGTGCAGATCACATGACTCACAATAGCTTTCACTTTGTTCACACTGTAAAGAGATGTAGAAAAGGCCTCCTCCAATCACAGACTGTGTCACGCCCTTCCAGCAGGTGTCCAATGTGTGTATGTGCTGGGACTAACAGGGAGGTGAAACCTGCATCATCAACATCTTATATCCTGCCCATATAGTGTTTAGCAATACAAGGTCATGGAGGAGGAGGGAGGGAAGTGTTATTTACTACTGTGTATACACGCCCAATGTGAGACTGTATAGTCAGGTAAGCTGCGCAGATAAGAAAAAAGGGGAAATGAACAAGTTAGAAGGGAGCTGAAACTGGAGCATGATTAGTAGATGTGGCAATGGCTGATCTACACAATCTGAGGCTGTAGCGGGGACACAGACAAGGAGGGACGGACAGTGAACAGCAGGATCTACCAGGTTTTTTGCAATCTACAGAAAATGAATGCTGTAGTGGCAAAGAGAGACTGAACACAATGGGGTAGATTTACTAAAACTGGTGCACTCAGAATTTGTTGCAGCTGTGCATAGTAGTCAATCAGCTTCTAACCTGTTCAATTAAGCTTTGGCAATAAAACCTGGAAGCTGATTGGTTTCTATGCAGAATTGAGCCTGATTTTGCACTCTCCAGCTTTAGTAAATAAACCCCAATGTAATATAGCATGCATTGCCTGTTTATAATTTGGGTTTAATGACAGTTTCAATCAGGGGTAGCATATTGTGTCCATTCACAAGAAGGCAAATTTAACACAATGCACCCTGTATATATATCCTAATGGCACTGATGTGATCGCTCAACAGAACAAAGCCAACATAGTCCAAACATGAGAAGTTTGTGGTTGTTGAATATATGTAAAGTCTCCGATGGTCAATTGTTAACACAGATGTCCATCACGGCAAGAAGCTATAGCGTGGACACGCTCACTTTATTCTAGAAGGATTCCATTATCAGGCAGAGGTGAGAACTACACTAACAATCAGGCTGCAATTCATCAAATGAGATCAACATCAGGGCAAGAAGGAAGAAATCTGACGTGGTCTAGATAAAGGCTGATTTTCATGAACACTGCTGATGGTGTCATTTGAATATTGCTCGTATAGACATGTGATGTCCATTGTACTCGACGGCTGAAATGACATTTCTAGTAATTGTGAAATGAAAAGAAGATAAAAAAAGATAATGAACTCCTCCTACGACCGCTTGAGAATTAATCATGTGAAAAAAATTAATCTGCCACTTTTCAAAACTGTTTAAAAGGTTTTGTTTCAAGTTACAGTATTTATTATAGCTTGCCAAATTGTTCTCACTCAAACGTCCTGTGAAAAATACAGTTTTACTGATTAATGAGAACAGTTTCACTTCTGAAACTTCGCAACTGAATCTCTTTTGGAACAAGTATGTCAGTCTCCATTCCATTCCTACTGACGATTGTTTGAGGTTATTAAAGTGATATTTTACAGATAACCCAATTCAATGACTCCTGTAAGTGCCTGTATGATCTCCATTTGCAATTTTATGCTGTGCTAGTTTTATTATTATTGTAGGTTGCCATATTTTGTGTGTTTTCTGTTTTCTTTTTGTTCCAGGTAACTTAATTAACTTAGCACAGATACAATTGCACCCCTCTTTAATTTATGATCAAAAAATCTGGGGAAGAATCTGCGCAGATAAGTTCATTCACCTTCAGCCATTACAAAAATATGGGTAGATATATGTCAGCATTTACAGAGGAGCTACAGTCGCAACATATCTGAATAGGTAACAATGGTCTCGGCATGGGCAGCTTCCACAGCCTTTCACTCTCTATGCCCTAAGCAGGGTTGGGCAACATTGTGTGGGTAGAAAATGAGAGGGAGGAGTCCATATTTGACCTGCACATCCCATTATTAAAGTGGTTCTAAAGTGTAAATGTTTTTAACCTTAAAGCGGAGTTCCACCCAAAAGCGGGCACTCCACTTATCTGTCTCCCAGGAGAGGAGGTAAGGGATCGCTATGTACAATACCATTATAGGTATAACATCTTTATATTATTATTATTATTATACAGGATTTATATAGCGCCAACAGTTTACACAGCGCTAAACCTTTTTAATTTTATGTAAAAAAAAATAGCTTTACAATCATGTTAAAGCTAAAGTTGGCTACTTTTTGGACTGTCCTTCTGACTTTTATTGTAAAAAAATTGTATCTGGACCTCTTAGCAGTAGTGTGGCACTTTAATTTCCAAGTTCTTCTTGATGTCTGTGTCACCATTAGATTCGCCCCTCTATTTGTACTGATAACCACTGTGACTAAAAAAGTGATCCAAAACTACAGAATTTTAGAGTTGTAATGGGAGCAAGGAGTGAGAGGAACCCTTCAAAAAGGGTGAAATATCCTGGTGACAACAGTCTCTTCGCTTTGCAGAAATTCCCTCTCATTTTCTGCTGCGTCTCCAAGGCAAGGAGTGATGGTAACAAAAAGGAAGTGGTGGTAAATCTCCCTAGTAGGACAAAGACAACTAAAAATAATCTGATGGGCTTTAACCCTTCAATACTCTAGAGAATTGCAATGTGGGTTTGGAATGTGGATCTGGCATACCATCAATAGAATACATTTTGATTGCCATTTCTAGGGCTACTATGCTGCCTGCAGCTATATTTTCAGGAAGGCATGCAGCAATGTGCTGGTCCTAAAAGCACAATGACAACACTATGATAGTCAAAGTAAAGGGAAAATTCATAATTCTTACCTGGCATCAGCCTCCTACAGAATGCTATGTCAAACATCACAATCTTATACAGCACATTAATGTATAAAAGGATCAGCCTCCTTTAATGTCCTAGGACACTAAACATGTTGCTGGATTATGCTGACATTCTTGTACATATAAATATGTATGTACAGAATGATTGGACATTATGTAATGGCAGCTTTTATACAATACATTTTAGCTTTCTATGTTAAATGTTGCTTTTTAAATTTATTTGCTCGGTGCATATGTAAGAAAATGAACATAAGAAAGAGAGTTTAGAAATGAGCGTGTTGAACGCAGTTGTGTTAATGTTTTTGGTACGAGAGATGTTCTCACTCTGTTTACAGGCCTCCAGTGTGACATCGGAGATTGTGGGAGAGGAGGAGGGGGGTGATTAAGAATGCAATTCTCAAAAGCTGAGCAATTCATTAACAGGCGGAGATCAATACTCTTCCATTACTTTCCCTTAGCTGGGGTGTGAGGGCAGGATGTAGGGGAGATGCACAGGAGAATCTCAGCCCTCTCTCCCTCCTCTCACTTGCTCAAAGACATTCAGTCAAGACATTAACCCTCTGCTGTAAGAGAAGAAATGGATCTTTCACAGTCTAACTTCGCAAACTTTTCTGCTGTTGCTCACCGTCTACTATGATAATTAACAGTTTATGCGAAGATTCTATTTAAAGGAATTGATTCGTTCGTATACCCTTTATATATTTATTATGGTCAAGACTAGAAAAGACAAAATTAGTAAAATACAGAGCTGTGGTCTGCTTTTCACATATTCAGCCATTTTAGTTTTCATTTGTACTAAAAAAAAGTTGATTTATCCCTGGGGGCTCAGTAGGAGGTTTTAAGTAGAGAGTACTTTGTGTGTGTGTGTATACCCTGTGTATGTATATATATATATATACACACACACACACACACACACTATATTACCAAAAGTTTTGGCACACCTGTCTTTACATGCACATGAAATTTAATGGCATCCCAGTCTTTGTCCATAGGGTTCAATATTGAGTTGGCCCACCCTTTGCAGCTCTAACAGCTTCAGCTCTTCTGGGAAGGCCGTCCACAAGGTTTAGGAGTTTATCTATGGGAATATTTGACCATTCTTCCAGAAGCGCATTTGTGAGGTCAAATAAGAAAACCCCCTATTGGTGGGACTTTGAGGGTAGTGGTACAGAACACATTCCTGATTTGTCTTATTTCAAAAAATAAAAATTTATTATACACATCGATCCATACATAAAATTACATACATCAATGGGAAAAATGTGTGTACGAAAATTCTGTTACCTGTTAAAAACAAGAAATAATCGCAGCATATATTGCACAAACCAACAACTGAATATATACAGGAGTAAATTACCTTCTGCAGGCCTATGCAAAAGGAGAAGAGCCCAAGCTTTTTCTTATTTTACTTTCATTGGGGTTGGTGGTGGTTGCAGATGGCAGTGCTTCTCTGGGAGACCCCATATACATTTGTGAGGTCAGGCACTACAGTCTCCACTGTAATTCATCCCAAAGGTGTTCTATCGAGTTGTGGTCAGGACTCAACCAAGACCACCCCTATCGCTCATCCATGTCTTTATGGACCTTGCTTTGTGCACTGGTCCAAATCATTTGGTGTGGGGTTGTTTTTTGGGGATTGGGCTTGGCCCCTTAGTTCAAATGAATGGAACTCTTAAGGTTTCAACGTACCATTGTGGGTACAGATTGGGGATGGCCCCTTCCTGTTCCAACATGACTGAGCACCAGTGCACAAAGCAAGGTCCATAAAGACATGGATGAGCGGATTTGGTGTGGAGGAACCTGACCTCAACCCAATAGAACACCTTTGGGATGAATTTGAGCGGAGACTGTGAGTCAGGCCTTCTCATCCAACATCAGTGCCTGACCTTACAAATGTACTTTTGGAAGAATGGTCAAACATTCCCATAGACGCTCTGGTCATGAAGGGGGTAAAACCTTTTGGAGGTCAAATGGTTAAAGTAGTTGTAAAGGCAGAAGGTTTTTTTTATCTTGATGCATTCTATGCATTAAGATAAAAAGCCTTCCGTGTGCAGCACCCCCCCCCACTTACCTGAGCCCCCTCTCTGTCCAGCCATGTCCATGAGTGTCTCAGCCATCCAAGACTCTCCCTCCTGATTGGCTGAGACACAGCAGCGGTGCCATTGGCTCCTGCTGCTGTCAAAGTCAGTTAACCAATCAGGAGAGAGAGGGTGGCGGAAGCGGACCACGGCTCCTTGTTTGAATGGCACAGGGAGCTGTGACTCGGCTCGGGTGCCCTCATAGCAAGCTTCTTGCTGTGGGGGCACTCGACAGGAGGGAGGGACCAGGAGAACAGAAAAGAGACCAAAGAAGAGAAGGATTGGGGCTGCTCTGTGCAAATCCACTGCACAGAATCACTTTAAGGCTTGACATATTGGGTATCTATTAACTCTTCACAACCTCATCTCTTATATATTTTTTTAAAAATTGAGTAATATATTTTGTTTTTGTGCTGGAGGAAGTGACTGCCCCCTGACTGTTTATGTGGTCATTGTTTTATCCCTTCTCTTGCAGACTGTGTTCTCACTACCTAAGAAAAGGCTAGAGGTAAATCACCTTATATAGTAAGAATTGGAAAAAGCCGTTATTATTTTAGAAAAGGTGACCACAAAGGCATAAATGATTCTAATTTTCTTCATATAGAGAGATAGTATTGAGTCTGTGAAGGTCACTGCTCTTCAATCACATCAGAGCAATTGCTAATATTACCTGCAATGTAAAGCAACTGACTACACCAGTGTGATTTTGCTAATTGGGCCAAGTTGGGGGCGGTGGAAGGCTCACTGTCCCATGTAGAGATCGTTTCTCAGGGATCATTCTCTTTTTTCAACATAAACATCTCTGCACCACAGGCATGTTGCATCTGTCTGCTGGAAGAGACCTGCTCATGCATGGCCACACTTGCAAGTGTATGTTAATATTCTTTGTGTATGTTCTTGCACATCGGCATGAAGTTTCCATCATCTAGGCATATATGAATATTTATGAACAATTAATTACCGGCACGGAAAATACTCACTCTACTTCTAAGGCTCTTGCTGAAATTTTTGTATTAGGCAGCATAGGCTCCTACTAGCTATGGATGGTTTTATACAGTTCGGTGTAATACTTCTTAGCAGGGTGTTTCATGCAAAGGCAAGAGGAGAAGTTTGTTTTTCTCATGAAAGATATCCGTGACAGTAATTATACTCTGCTAGAAGCTTCACCATGTCAATGTACTTTGGGCAATGTACAGCACCTTGGATCCCCCATTCCTAGCAGCTTGTGGCACAGTGTATAAAGAATATATTGCTCCAACATTTCATATTCCTAATATGTGTCTGTCGTTCCATGTACCATTTACCATTGCCATTTAGTGTGACCAAACCCCCATATTGTTGCATTTTTTGCTATATATGTTTAGATGCTTTCAAACAGCCTTGCAGGAGTAAGTGTCATGTGTGCGCTGTAATATGTAATTTTTTTTCTATGGCGGTCTTACAGCAGCACCATGCGTTTGTTAGGGTGCCCCCCCCCCCAAATATATATTTCATGTATGTTGTGGTCTTGACCAGGCCTTTTGGGCTGGTGAACCCCATCCTCCCTTATTACCTCCAATCAGTGTCCACCAGATCATGGGATGAGTCCTCTGGTCTCCCATAAAGAGGAGCGTTTGCTTCCATGGTTTAAGAGATAAGACCATTCACTCCAAAGTTAGTGTAGGAACCCACTGGAAAAGTGGGGTACTTTGAAGCAGTCAATGGGCTTAAGCACTTAATGGCCATAAGCACTTAAGCACTTAATGGCCATATAGTGTGACCAAACCCCCATATTGTTGTATTTTTTGCTATATACGTTTAGATGCTTTCAAACAGCCTTGCAGGAGTAAGTGTCATGTGTGCACTGTAATATGTACTTTTTTTTCTATTGTGGTCTTACAGCAACACCATGCGTTTGTTAGGGTGTCCCCCCAAATATATATTTCATGTGTTCCATGTACTTCTGTTAAAAAGTATCCTGTTCTCTTTGTATTGCTTCCTTTGTGTGAAATACCTGGTGATTATGCCAGTCCCTCTGCTTAACCATTTCAAACTAACCACACTAGGCATGAAAGCTCATCCATCCCAGCGTGGTCAGTTTTCTGTGTATTTAATAAACACCCCCCAGAAATGTAATTTCCTGCTTGTGTGATTGGCTTGCGTATTTTCTCTAAAGTCTGCACTAAGATGCAAGTCAAATTTTGGGCATCCTTTGCAATAAAAATTTAATTTTTGGGTTTTTGGTGAGGTACTCCCCAAGAGAAATCACATCTAAAGGGATTCAGACCCTGCCACTTTCCTCATTAGAACCCTGCAAGTGCAGCAGCTAATAATTATAAAGTTACTCCTATTCACATTGCAAACGGACAGACAAAAAAACACCTATTGCTTCAGAATGACAAAAGTTTGCTACAAAGTTTGATAAAATCCTTGCAATGTACATAGATCTCCAAGAGGGGAATGCTTTTTTCTTATAAAAGTGGCGTTACTTTTTAAATTGTTAACCATGTCCTCCTTAAAGGAAAATTCCACCATTTGCAAAAAAATAAAAAAAATACACCCATATTGCAAAAATAAAAAATATACATGTTCTATATTTTGTCATTTGAGCCTGCACAACTGCAACCAATGGATTACGGGTACACTGCTCTGGCTCCTGCAGGCTTTTCCTTTAGCCATGTAGCTGACATTCTTTACTGAAGTATGGACCTTCAGCTTTGGAGCTGAAGGAAGTATCAATGGACTACAAATGAGGTGATGTCATTATATTGTGCTCCATTGACAGCTATGATTCCCTCTGCTGCGGTGGAAGACGGGACTTGTAGTGTTTATATTCACAACTCTCTGTAAACAAAATGACAGCCAGAGCCCCACACACGCACACCAAATTCAGTTTGACAGGAGCTGACGGGGAGAATGGTGTTTAGGTTTGACCTTATATTATAAGGTCTTGGTAAATCTAAAGGAAACTTGCACAAGAAAATTGTATACTGTATGGCCAACCTTATACTTTAGAATCCCAGAAATGTTCTTGTACATCACATTTAGGTTTTAATTCAGGATGTATCTTCAAAAAATTAAATTACTGGAAGAAATAAGAAGACTGCTATTTCCTTCTGGAAATGCAAGTTTCCTGGCAGTCGTGTCAATTTAGTAGCTTCAATAATTCCTAAATCAAACACTTAGGGCCCGTTCACACTGGCACAGTGACTGATATTTTTCTGCACATTGAAAAAAAAGGTTTTAAATCCATACAAAAAAGGTATGAATCCAGCCTCAGAGACAAACTTGTAGACAGGTTTACTTTCCCCAGTAAGACAAATGCATTATGTGCTAGTATGCATTGCATACTAGCACATTATGCAAGACTTACCTTACAACAAAGCCTTCCAGCGGCAAGCTGTCACCACTGAGAGGGCTTCCATCTTCACACTATCTTCCTTCCGGGTTCGCGCCCCTTGGCTATGAGTGACTGGGGCCGCAATGATGTCCCTACTGCGCAGGTGCGCGGGAGCCCTTGTTTACGGCACCAGCTCTGAAGGTCGGGCATTGTATAGTGACGTCACCACCTGCACGCACTCCGAATATCTCCTAAACAATGCAAGTTTAGGAGATATTCACTGTACCTACAGGTAAGCTTGCCTGTAGGTACAAGTGAAAATAATAGGTTTACTACCACTTTAATTTTTTTAAAAAAATCTCAACAATCTAAGGATCCCAGCCAATAAATATAGTCACTTTAACCACACTTTTTCTGCTTTTCTCAATGACTAACACAGTACAATATTTAACAAAGGTAATAAACCGTATAACGAAATAAAAAATGATTCTATATAAAAAAAAACCTACATAGGTTATGCAGCCCCCTGCAGGGTAGGTTACCCAAAACAAAAGACGCAGCAGGTACAGAACCAGCTGCTATCAGCTTCACTGTCATTTGATTGCTGTTGGACATGATTGGCCAACGATAGATATGACAAATGCAGTTTATATTTCAATGTGTCAAAGTGTTTCAGAGCCCTGGAGCGTGTTAGAAGCAGCACACTTTATTACTTTTCTTTCTTTTTTTCCTCCCTCCTCCTGGAATCAACTTCAATTCCACAGTGAATTACAGGAATTCTACTGACCCTAAGCCTGTCACTAGTCATATATAACATAGGGATTTCTTCTACATAGAGCGGTGGTACAGTACATGCTACCGCGAACGCCTTTAAACATGATTGATAGACAGATAGATAGATAGATAGATAGATAGATAGATACATACATACATACATACATACATAGATAGATACATAGATACATAAGATAGACAGTTAGAAAACGTGTTTCCCTAGTGCAACTCTAAACCAACCATGTGAAATGCAGAACCAAAAGCAGCACAAATGCAGCTTTAATGTTAGGTGCACCTTAGAGAATATATACAATAATGTAAGATTACAGTTGGGAATGCAGATATAAATATCATTTTAGGAAACATAAAAGAAACTTTTGCAAAATAGGATCCTTAAGTACACTAAAGTATGGCAGCCCTTACCTCCAACATATTGGACTATTGCCACCTCAATATACATCCTTTAACCTCCCTGGCAGTATGATTATGTCAGATTTTTTCGCCTAAAAGTGGTACAATTATTTTGCAAAGAAATTTGGCGTTTTATATTGTAGGCCTGTAATTCTGAACAATAACTCACTTAAATCTGTCCAAACAAGAGTCTAGTAGACATCCCGTGTATGATAAAGTCTGAAACACGAAAACATAAATTATAATATAATAATAATATACATAATTATCAAAAATAATAACATAATAGTAATAAAATGTATTCAATAATGTACTCAAATCAAAAACACTGAAATGTGTTCATTTTCAGAATTGTCGCTGTCGTCACGTTCAGTGTCTGATAATAAATTTCCCCAAAATTCAGTATCACTCAATTCTGCAAGTGATTCTTATTTACTATCGCTGTTTTCTAGCTGTTCAAAAACTACCTTTGATGTAAAGGGACGCTTTTTGGTTGCCATGGACATTCTCAAGTTTCCAGGCAGAAAGAATGACATTTTTAATATAAAAGTGCATGCAGGGCACTGGGCAAACCACTAGGGACAAAGGGGATGTGAAATGATTTCATTCAGTAATGTAATCTTACAGATTACAGTGTACTGTATGTTTACTGTGTGTTTCACTAATTGAATTTTCCGCCGGTCGCAGGAAACGGAGCCCGGCACACAGAGTGAATTGGGCAGAAGACAGCCCGCTGACACAGTGGGGGGATATCACTGGATCCAGGGGACAAGGTAAGTGGCTCGTGGTTACTGCTCTTGGTACAGAAAATTCACCCCGAGCCACACTCGGGAATACCGCCAGGGGGGTTAATGTCCAGGTTTAAAGATAGGGTGAATAACCGGAGTAAGCTGCGACTGTCGGTAGCAGGCAGGATCAACTTAATTAAAATGGTTCTGGTGCCCCAACTACTGTACCCCCTACATAATTCACCCGTGGTAGTCCCCTTAAAATCCTTCAGAATAGTTTACTCTATTTTCAGATCCTTCAATAGTGATTCCATCTCGCTTTTCCTTTGAAGAAGCCTGATACAGAGAAACATGTCGGAAATTTAAGCGTGATGCTATTCAAATGCCAATTGTATTTGAGTAACGATATTCAAGTTTGTACAAATGCTTTTAACATAATCATAATTAAATAAAATGGCTTTTATGAAATTTCCATGTACTATTTGAATAATCACCTAAAAAGTCCCGTACCTACACTTTTTCCTCTATTTTCAGATCCCTGATCTGGGGAAATAAATCTTATGGGGAACTGTTCAAACTGCAACAGGGTCTCAGATGGAAAGCATATGGGGGTGACTCATTTAAAACACATTTTTCACATTGGGAGCCTTCTCCCCTTTTCAACTCTTCAGAAGAGATTTAATCTTCCCTCCTATATGCAATTCTATTATATTCAACTGCAGCATGTGGTTAGGGCTCAGGGTAGCGAATCTCCTTGGACCTTATCGCCAACCCCTATTTTCACACTGATTTCCTCTGTAAAGCATGCTAAGGGTCTAATCTCTCAACGCTACAATATGATATTAAGTGATTATTTGGATAGCTACCCCACCAAGGCTTGAGAGAGATGGGAGGGGGATGTAGGATCACTATCTGGTGAACAGTGGGGAGATGCACTGCAGGCGGTGGCAACTAGCTCCTTAATCTCATCACAAAAATGATCCCAGTTATACATAGTTCTGAGAGCTCATCTCACACCTGCTAAACTGCATAAAATGGGCATACTCGCTGACCCAGTGTGTTATAGATGTAAACGAGATAAGGGTGACCTCATTCGCCTTTTCTGGAGATGCCCTAAACTACACCGCTATTGGGCAGCTGTCTTGGGTAGCCTTAATAGGGTATTCCAATCCTCTGCCCCGCTAGACCCTAAATATCATCTGTTGGGTATATTAAGTGATCTCATCCCGCACTCTCTTTCAAGCCCATAAAATACTTCTTTTACTATGGAAATCACCTGACCCTACTTCGTACCAAATGTAGGTAACAAATATGGGCCAAAACCTTATTTTTGAAAAATACGTATACGTTTGAGAGGTTATGGGCACCGTGGCTGGACACCCCTGGACTTAGCCCCCCACTTGTTCAGTTTGTGGCTTGTGCAGTGTCCAAACAGAACAGCTTAGTCTAAGCTAGGTTTGCTGAAAAACACAAGCTGTGTATATGTATTATGGTTTCATGAGGTACATTTTGTATATGAGCATCTGGAATGTATATATGCGTGCTGTGAGTTTACAATTGCATCATTTTCTTTGTAATCTATAAGTAATCTATGGACAACTGCCACCAGCATGTATCTGCATTTGTTATTGGTTGCTTTCAGTTCAATAGAAGAACTTGTTTGCTAAAAAAAAAAAAAGTATGGCAGCACTGGATAGACAAATACCTTCCCCCAGGCTTTGACTTTTCCCATCTAGAAGCCTAATGCATCCTGCATGGCAAACCAATACTGACCCCATAACGGCCAGGACACTACTTTACACCCACTGGAGCTCCCCCCTCCTATTCCCAGCTATTACAATTTTCTGCAGGTACAAGCACTTATGTCTCTATATTTTATCTACCTAACATATAATATATACTAAAACTCATGTACTAGAGGTCACAAACCTTTTAGCAGGTACATTGGTTCACCTGTATGTAGTTCAACTATGTAACTGGAATTACTTGTCAACTGTACAGTTCTAGTGAGCTTCTGAAAACAATTGCATACATGTCTATAAATTTTTAGTCTCACTTATATGAATTATGGCGACAGAGCACATTACAATTTGACTTTGGAGTATACCCTGGTACATGTAACAATGGGGTTGATTTACTAAAGGTAAATAGCCTGTGCACTACACCGGGGGGGGGGGGGGGGGGGGGG
>BLSH010215088.1:227099-239640 GCA_018402905.1 Glandirana rugosa | reverse complement strand
GGTAGGTGATACGTCGTAAGGGGTCGTGTTAATGGTAGGGGGTCGTGTTAGTGGTAGGGCATAGTGGATGGTGATTGTGCTGGGGGATGGTAATTGTGCTGGGGAATGCTGCATAGTGGATGGTGATTGTTCCTGGGGATGATAAATGTGCTGGGGAATGCTGCATAGCGGATGGTGATTGTGCCAGGGGATGGTAATTGTGCTGGGGAATGCTGCATAGTGGATGGTGATTGTGCTGGGGGATGACAATTGTGCTGGGGAATGCTGCATAGTGGATGGTGATTGTTCCTGGGGGATGATAATTGTGCTGGGGAATGCTGCATAGTGGATGGTGATTTTGCTGGGGGATGGTAATTGTGCTGGGGAATGCTGCATAGTGGATGGTGATTGTGCTGGGGGTGGTAATTGTGCTGGGGAATGATGCATAGTGGATGGTGATTGTGCTGGGGGATGATAATTGTGCTGGGGAATGCTGCATAGTGGATGGTGATTGTTCCTGGGGGTGGTAATTGTGCTGGGGAATGCTGCATAGTGGATGGTGATTGTTACAGAAAGATTGTTACAGAAGATTGATACAGAAAGCATGTAAGCATGTTTATTTCTTCTTGTGGCTGGAGAGGAGAGAAGACATGCTGTGTGTCACTGAGTAGTGGGCCTGGCTGCAGAATGAGGGGTGTGATTCATGTTGAAGTGGGCTTGTTCACATTTACATGTACAGATTAGTATACCTCCCACATTCATTGAAATGTGCAAAGGCTGATGGGAAATGTAGGCTAAACAGAAAGAAGAGGATATGATGCAATCACTCTTCTAACAGAGCATTCCAGGCTAAATCCATGGTGCATCATTTAAACGAGAGAGCTCACTTCCTGAAAATTTGATTGGACATATCTCTTCAATCGTAAGGAATGTAATAACTGTTTAGTTTAGTGTTTAGTGTAGGGAGGTATACTAATGAGGTTTTTTTTTTTTAAATCCCGGAGTTCTGCTTTAAAGCGATTGTAAAGGCTTTTTTTTATAATTAAAATTATAAACATGTTATACTTACCTGCTCAGTGCAATGGTATTGCACAGAGTGGCCTGTTACCTCCTCTTCTGGAGTCCCCCGCTGGCACTATCTGCTCCCCCTCTTCTGTGTGCACCCACATAGCAAGCTGTGTGCTATGGAGGCACACATGCGGACACCATAGCTACACATAGTCTGGCTCAGCTCCGGCCCCTGATCCCTTCTCACAGCATTTGATTGACAGCAGCGGGAGCCAATGCTCTCAGTGCAGCCTGTGAGAGCGGGGAGACGGGGAGGAAGTACTGCAGCCGGGTACACTGGATCGATTGTGGATTTAGGTAAGTGTTTGGGGAGGAGGTGGGGGCGCACAGCAAGTGCTAAAACACTTTGTTTTACCTTAATTCAGGGAATGCTTTACAGTGAGTGAAAAAACATTTAAGCCTCATGCACACAGGACGTTTTAGGACGTTTTTACAGCAGCTGTTTTTAGCTTCAGGTGTTTTTTTCCTACAACCAATAAACTCCCCATCATGCTATCAATGTGTTCATGCACACATAGGCTGTTAGCAAATGGTTTTAGCTGGGGTGCTTCTGAGCTGTAAAAAAAAAAAAAAGGCTAGTGTGCTCTGTAAAAACGCTACTGCTCAAAAAGACGCAAAAACATGGCTCACCAACGTTTTTGGTCCATTGAAAAAAAAAAAAACACTATTGCTCAAAAACGCTAGTGCAAAATGCTGGAAACAGTGGAAAAACTCACTACAAAGCTACTGACGTTATTAGAACATTTTTTTAACGCCCTGTGTGCATGAGGCCTTTAACTTCAGAACCACTGTAACCCTTGTCCCTTTATCTTATCTTTAAACATAAAGATCTGTGCAGTGATCCAGTGTTCAGCATTGCCTTGAATCTCTGTTCTGACAGAGGGGGAAGGGCTGTGATCACAGGCTTCCTGAACACTCCCCTCCCCCTGCCAGACCATCCTCCATACAGTTAGAACACACTAAGCGAACACAGTTAACGCGCCCCCTTCTCTACCAATGGCATTTACCCAGTAATCAGTGCATTTTTATAGCACTGATCGCTATATAACTGCCAGTGGTCCCAAAAAAGTGGCAAAATGGTCCGACTTGTCCGCTGCAATATCGCAGGATCGCTAAAAATCACAGATCGCCACCATTACCAGTAAAAAAATAAATAAATAAATAAAAACCCCAGAAATTAATTCTCATCATTCGTAGATGCGGCAACTTTTGTGCAAACCAATCAATAAATGCCAATTGCAATTTTTTTTTACCAAAAATATTAGGAAGAATATAAATTGGCCAAAATCGTTGAAAAAAAATGTTTATATGTTTTTTGGATTTGTAAGAAAAATTGTTTTTTTTTTTCAAAATTGTCGCTCTTTTTTTGCTTATAGTGGCGATCAGAAATGACGCAGAGGGGATCAAATACCACCAAAAGAAAGCTCTATTTGTGGGGAAAAAAGGACGCAAATTTTGTTTGGGTACAACGTTGCA
Source organism: Glandirana rugosa (assembly GCA_018402905.1). NCBI lineage: Eukaryota > Metazoa > Chordata > Amphibia > Anura > Ranidae > Glandirana > Glandirana rugosa. Next base: position 237,117 of record BLSH010215088.1, on the reverse strand, counting down.
TGACTGCAAAATTGTCAGTTAAAGCGTAGCTCTGAGGAAGGGGGTACGCCCACGAAATGCGTCAGTTTTATCCCACCTTGTGCTTTGATTTTATCTTGTCTTTTTCTATGGGTCTGTGACACCACTTTTGTGAGTATCCACATTTAACGTTTTTATTTTCATTAAATTTATCCTTGGTAATGCACTAGGTGTGCGCGCCTTCCTTCTGTTTTGTTTTAAAGCAACGCAGTGCTGAATCGCAAAAAGTGCTCTGGTCCTAAAATGTGAAATCCTTCTGGGGCTGAAATGGTTAAGCACCTAAACCTTATGTTGACAGTTAAAAAAAACATAATCCTGGACCCTAATGCCAAACTAACCTAACCAATGAACTAATATTAAACATTACTAACCCTTTTGCAGCATACTCATTTTATCCAGCATCTGTGGCCTGCACTTATAAGAACAAGTCAGCATCAAAAAATTCCTGTTTTCTGACCCTGACAGGTTCTTTTTAAAGATCAGGGGGATCAGTTCCCAATTCTGGGTTGGCCCAGCAACCTGATCAATATACAGTGGGTACAGAAAGTATTCAGACCCCCTTAAATTTTTCAGCCTTTGTTATATTGTAGCCATTTGCTAAAATCATTTAAGTTCATTTTTTTCCCTCATTAATGCACACACAGCACCCCATATTGACAGAAAAACAGAATTGTTGACATTTTTGCAGATTTATTAAAAAAGAAAAACTGAAATATCACATGGTCCTAAGTATTCAGACCCTTTGCTTGGTATTTAGTAGAAGCACCCTTTTGATCTAATACAGCCATGAGTCTTTTTGGGAAAGATGCAACAAGTTTTCACACCTGGATTTGGGGATCCTCTGCCATTCCTCCTTGCAGATCCTCTCCAGTCCTGTCAGGTTGGATGGTGAACGCTGGTGGACAGCCATTTTTAGGTCTCTCCAGAGATGCTCAATTGGGTTTAAGTCAGGGCTCTGGCTGGGCCATTCAAGAACAGTCACGGAGTTGTTGTGAAGCCACTCCTTCGTTATTTTAGCTGTGTGCTTAGGGTCATTGTCTTGTTGGAAGGTAAACCTTCAGCCCAGTCTGAAGTCCTGAGCACTCTGGAGAAGGTTTTCATCCAGGATATCCCTGTACTTGGCCGCATTCATCTTTCCCTCAATTGCAACCAGTTGTCCTGTCCCTGCAGCCCCACAGCATGATGCTGCCACCACCATGCTTCACTGTTGGGACTGTATTGGACAGGTGATGAGCAGTGCCTGGTTTTCTCCACACATACTGCTTAGAATTAAGGCCAAAAAGTTCTATCTTGGTCTCATCAGACCAGAGAATCTTATTTCTCACCATCTTGGAGTCCTTCAGGTGTTTTTTAGCAAACTCCATGCAGGCTTTCATGTGGCTTCCATCGGGCCCCGACTGGTGGAGGGCTGCAGTGATGGTTGACTTTCTACAACTTTCTCCCATCTCCCGACTGCATCTTTGGAGCTCAGCCACAGTGATCTTTGGGTTCTTCTTTACCTCTCTCATCAAGCCTTGCCACAATTCTGTCTCTGAGCTCTTCAGGCAGTTCCTTTGACCTCATGATTCTCATTTGCTCTGACATGCACTGTGAGCTGTAAGGTCTTATATAGATAGGTGTGTGGCTTTCCTAATCGAGTCCAATCAGTATAATCAAACACAGCTGGACTCAAATGAAGGTGTAGAACCATCTCAAAGATGATCAGAAGAAATGGACAGCACCTGAGTTAAATATATGAGTGTCACAGCAAAGGGTCTGAATACTTAGGACCATGTGATATTTCAGTTTTTCTTTTTTAATAAATCGCCAAAAATGTCAACAATTCTGTGTTTTTCTGTCAATATGGGGTGCTGTGTGTACATTAATGAGTAAAATAAATGAACTTAAATCATTTTTAGCAAATGGCTGCAATATAACAAAGAGTGAAAAATGTAAGGGGGTCTGAATACTTTCCGTACCCACTGTATGTATGTCAAACTTGACCCTGGGAAATCAAGTCCCTGAAAAGCATATACTTAAAGCAACAAAAAGTGACTTTGTGGAATTGCAACCCTCACTATATTTGAAAAGCCAAGACTTTTTTTTACCTTATATGTTTTGTAGGGATTTTCACTCCACTCCACCCCCTGCTCCCATTCCAGTAGGCAAGCAACCTACTGTAGATATCCCAGGAGACATCGGCTCCCACTCAGTGGCTTGAGATGAAAGCACCCGGAGGCACTTCATCAGGGGGTTGGTTACAAGAACCCAGAAGAGGCAACTGGTTCCTGGTGACAAGCAAAGGAGATGTGGTGTGGGACCTGGTGTGTGGTGTTGGATCACAGCAGGGCAGTGATGGATTTTCTGGACATGTAAGTAAGGTAATTGAGCATAACCCAGCAAAAGAGGTAAAAGGGTGTTATTAAAAGCAAATTACCCCTAAGGAGATCCTAAGTTCCTCTTTAAAAGCCTCTGACATAAAAGCACAATGGTTATTAAGACTATGCAGTGACACTACTTTTTCAATTCCATGTTTTTATGACACCTTTAAAATTATTTGTGCCTTTTAGCACCGGTGCTAATTACAGCGTGGATGCCAGGTGCACAAGAGTGTTAATTAGGAGATTAATTATAATCTTTTTTTTCTCAGATGATAAACTGAAAGGTGAGGAAAAATCATAAATGAGGTGTTCATGTGTTTCTTTAAGGAGGAGACCGTCTATATAAAATATAAGATACTGTACTGATTTCTCTCTTAGATTTTTCTTCCCATCCTCACCGATTTCTAAAACTATGTATTGTATCCTTAACAAACAAGACAAAACCTAAATTAATCTGGCTGCTAATCCCCTCTCACATAGTGACATTAGTAGACCTCCAAGAACCTTATCTGAGAAGATTAGGATAAAACCTTTTTTTTCTATAATAAGTTCTTGTGATCTGCATGGAAAACAGCTCATTGCAGTCTTGTGAAGAGGAGGAAGTGAGGACACAAAGTAGGAAAGAAACAAAGAATTAGAAAAGTTATCTGGAAGATGTTTTCATATTTGTCTGCTGGATGCAAAATCATGGAACAAAAAGAAGAAAACAATAGGCAATTATCCAATTATGGGTAAAGAACTACTACTAATTTATATTCTGAGGATAGTAAAAAAAATGAGTTTATAAAAGAGCTGTAATATTCAGACTTACGCCAATGGAATATTTATATCCCCCCTTATATGGATTTCTTTACTTTGTGTTTGCCTTTTCAGCCTTATGTGCGCCTGCTCTTTGTCCATGCCCGCTTGACTACCAATTCCTCCATATATACTTGCTAGCCTTCACTGACCAGATACTCTGTGCACCCACTGAAAAGAAGAAAAGAAGTTCTTAAGCTGGGCATGCACTGCTTGAATTTTGCCCAATTCCTGCTGGCTCCGCCGAAATGTTGGTAGTATATTCAGTTTTGTGATTTTTACCTACAGGTAAGCTTATAATAAGGAGATTTTCACTTGTCTGGCAGCTACCCGTGCCGTTTCTTCAGCACTCTGTGCCGTAGCCGTGGCTCCCGCGTCACTGTGGCTCGGCCCATGGAAGGAAGACCAGGTGAAGATAAAAGCCTTTGCCGCAGTGACACCACACCACTGGAGGGCTTTGTTTCTAGGAAAGTCTTTCATAATGTGCTAGTATGTGATGCATACTAGCACATTATGATATTACCTTGCAAGACAAAAATGTTTATTTTTACTTTGTCAGAAGTTAACTACCGCTATAAGTAGTGTATCACCCTCCTGGCATCGCTCTGTTCAATTGACATTTGTGGAAGGAGCCTGGCAGAAGATCCAATCAGAGGTAATTCGCCCATCTGCGCTGTGAGCATGGATAGTGGAATGGGTTAAGAGTTCTTCCCATCAGACTGCAGACTGAACTAAAGAAATCTACACGTCTATGGCCAACTTAAACCATTTCTCTTCACTCAACAGCAAACAGAGTGGAGGAAGAGCAAAGGAACAGTAAATATGTGCAGCCCATGTGGGCTAGCAGGGGCAGAAGGCAGTTAAGTGAACATAATGCTATGGCAAGAACAAATATCAGGTTCACGTTATGTCATAAGTCAGAGGTCACCTGCCCCACCTCACACACCATCTCCCAGCTTCATATCATAACAGATTAAAAAAAACAGCACATCAGTCTCTGGAATTCATAAAGACTGTTGAAGGCGGATTTTGTGAAAGTGTCTCTCATGTGTTCTAAAAGTAGTACAGCATGTGCTAAAACTTCTACTTGCATTGGGCATTTTCTTCCCTGCTTTTAGAACGAGAGACACTTTTGCAAAATCTGTGTCAGTTTCTCTCTTTGTATGCCAAAAGACAGTGGGCCTTAGTTAGGTCTACTTTCGTAACATACAAACTATCAGTATTTTTTTTTCTTATAACTTTATTATATATTTACAAGATTACAGAATACAAATCCCAATAGAGTATCACAATATCACACAGGTATGGTATAAGCAAATGAACAAAGGTAAAAGAGGTATCTGGTGAAAGAGGACAGCACAGGTATTGCATTTACAGTAGAAAGGCAAGGCACTCAACAGTTAGGGTGGTCACTTAATGTGTCTAATGTGAATATACTCCACAATAGAATGGTTAAAGGGCATTATCACTACGTGCCAGGCTCAGGGGTGTAGCTAATCTGCAGCATGCGTTACTTAATCTGGGACAGAGCAATCTGTTTCAGGGCTCAATCAACATATGTCAAAAATGAAATATCAGTATTTTATTTTAAATTTGCTGCATTCATTACTACAAGAATTTGGTGCACAAGTTGCTGTCAGAACCAAAAGTGGTGCATGTGCAATACATAAATTTGGCTCACTGCATTAACAAGAGGGATTAACGCTAAAAAAGTGGCGCAGCTACTTTATTGTATTCTGCTAATTGTTTTCTCACATAACTACATCCATGCATGTTCAGAAGCTGAAAGACAGTCTGGGGAAATCAATAAAGCATTAACAATAGTTTTCTGGCAGAAGTTCCTTTTAGAACTACCTGTGCCTAATTCAGGAAAGCATTTGCATCAGTTTTAGTAACATTACCAAAGCATGTAACAAATTCAGGTCGTTCTTACTACCGGAACGTTAAGACCCTATTGCAGCATCACATTCTTAAGGACATCAGGTTTGTCTTACTTTTGACCGGCAGATATCAGTGGGCTGATCCAAAGCCGCTATTGGACTGAATAACGGCTATGATTCGTCCCATGGTTGTGTCCTGTCTTTCAAAAACAAGGCGGACCTGTTGGGGAACTAATATTCCCCATCAGGCTTTGCCCTTCCTACTACATAATTTCTCGGCCACACGTCTGTCTGTGTGTTAGGCGCAATGGCGGAGAAGGACCAACCTGAGGAAGGAGTGTTCAGTAGTGTCAGCCTCTAGCAGATTCATGTACCTGTTGCTGACAGGTACAAGAATGTAGCACAAATACCGACAATTTCGGTGCAGAGGCCCAACAGAAATCTACAAGAGGTCTTTGACACTCTATAAATTTCCCTCAGTGAGCCAAATCCAGCAGCAATCTCAAGTGAAATTAACAAGCAGTAAGAGAAATGAGCATTAAATGTATGTACTGATGGCTGTACATGGGCTGTGCTATTGAGTTCCATTTCCTCAAGTTTGATTGTCATTTGGACAGTTCAACTTGAGAAAGAACAAAGGGAAGGAAGCACCAGCTAAGTGTAGTATCCCGGTTAAAAGTATTAATAACAATGAATAAAAAACACTCACAAGAGATATAAGATAAAAAGGCTCATCTGGTGCAGAGTATGTAGGTGTAGATTCCTCCTGCAGGGCCGCTGTGAGGTGTTCCAGCTGTTGGGAGAGAAGAATGGCTCAGGAACCTGGAGGAGGCCCGAGAAGCCGCGCTAACCAGCATGGAATGCACACCGGAAGTGACGTCACCAGAAGAATGGAGGACCAGATGAGAAGGCAAGGCATAAGGCTTTTTATCTTATATCTCTTGTGAGTGTTTTCTATCCATTGTTATTAAAACTTTTAACCGGGATACTACACTTAGCTGGTGCTTCCTTCCCTTTGTTCTTTCTCCTAATGAATCACACAAAGTCGGTCAAACCTCTGAGGATAGCAACTGCAGGTGGTCTGGCGCCTCCCCTTTAATATATCTCGTCCTACACGGATCAGAGACTATACCTTGGACTACCCCTAACCCTTATCATTGGTCCCATAGACTATTTATGGCTGACTGGACTATTTAATCTTGGTGCGCCAGATTATTTTCCTTTTACTGCTGGACAGGGCAACTTGCAGCATTTATTGCACTAATCTGAAAGTCCGCCTTTAAAAAAAAACACACATGTGCACAGGCAGTGGTGGGTGAGCAGGGTTGAATGAACGTAAGCTGTAGCCCAGGCAGAATGGATGCTTTCTACATCCAGTGTCAAAAAAAAAAAAAACGGATTCAGAATGCACATAGACACATACATTGGTATATGAAGTAAGGTTGAAGCAATGTTTCAACTATGGAATCTAATAGCGGCTAATCAGTATCATCTTTGTCTGGTCTGACTACGGTACACTAATGAAATCTGAATGATTGTTTTGGGTCATTGCACTTTGAAAATTATCTTTGCTCTTTGCACTGCCTTATTAAATAAGCCCAATTCTTTTCAATTTCAATATTGTTGGCTGCCGGAGCCTATTAAAGCAGACCTTGCACCCATGTCCACAGTTAGGCAAAAAAGCACTTAAATGTAGATTCAATTAACAATTTGTAAATTCAGACAAACAATATGTGCTATGTGCTCCACCCCAAACTGCAATGTCAATGCAGCTTACGCCTGAGTCTTAGAGGTCTCCCTTCGGTGCCCTTGACACTCTCATCACCTTATGTCTGTTCTAAGCAGTGTAGAAGACAAGGCTGCCGTCATTAGTAACAAATCCAGCAAGCCTTCCTCGTAGGCCTGCTGAACACAGCCTATACATTATATTTAGCCACTGTCTGATTACTAAAATTGAAATGAACTCTGGCTGTGTGGAGACTGGAGCAGCAAAATATTACTTTAAGCAAGCAGAAAGTTTTATGTTTCCTGATTGGATGCTTCTAAGGATATACTTCTAAATATATCAATGGAATTTTTAATGCAAAGTCAAATTTAAAACTAAAATTAGTTGTGACATTTTTTGGAAATCCATAAGCATACTTTATTAAAATTACACCTAAATAGCTGCAATATTCTTCGTAATTTCAATCAAAAGTATACAGCAGTTTAATTGCTGTGCTGCAATACAGTCAATACAGTACAAGATAATTCCAGCACAATGTTAACATCAGAAAATGCTAAAGAAGCTGCCATATAAATTGGATTTATGTTTAATAAAACTTTATATTAAACATGTATAGTGCTGTCTTCATTCCCCATATTAGAAATAGGGAAGCAGACCTTCGCCCACATATTTCGCTTTCTCTCCTTTTTTTCTGCCCATTTACTTTTTCAGGAAGTCCCCTCCCTGTTTTCTATCCCACCATGCACTGGCAAGGAACAGGTTTTTGAAATCCTGAAGAGACCTGCAGCATATCTGCACATGCACGGGATGGTAAACAAGGATTTTCAAGATGGTGCCACAGAAGCTGACCAGCGCCAGAAGAACCATAGCTGCAAGAAAGACAACACTGGACTTCGTAGACTAGCAAGTATTTTATTCTTCCTAATGATTATTATTTAGGGATAAGGATTAGAAACCATACATTTCACTTTACTTTTGGTTGGGTGAAACGTCCCTTTACGCAGTATGTTCAAGAACTGCCATGCTGTCAAAGAATAAAAATCAAGATATCGGTCGTCCAGTACCTAAACCAACAGAGAATGTAAACAGTAGAAAATAACAGTATATTTAGGGCTCATGTACACTGCAGCATTCCTTCCTACAGCTGCCCATAGACATGAATGGTTATAGAAGGCTGTACCCAGGTATGCGCTGTCACTTGCGTAACCTGGCGCATGTGTACAGATGTAGCACCCCAAACGCAAACAGTCTTTTCTTGACTTATGTCTGTGCACATGGACCACTTTATACTAGTAGTGGCGTATACCTGGGCAACAAAATATGCCAATTTGTTTACCTTGTAAAGATGAATGCTCCGGTGTGCAGGACCCCTTAAAGTGTATGTAGCCAATGTCTCCCTTGGGAGTGGCTGGAAGTTGTGGTTCCTCTGTTCACACTGCCCTCAATCACATCCATACCGCATCCAGAGTCAATGAGCAGGCTGGTACTTTGTTTTATTTATGGGAGAATAACTTGGATAGGGATTGGGGTGTTGTGAGATGCCCAAATAATCATTTAATCAAAACAAGACCACTACTATATACATCCTCAGTATACACACCTCCTCTTCCTCTAGCTCATCACTTGGTGCATTACACTCCTTTTCCTCACTCCTGCACATCACTTGCGTTACTCCTGAGGCCTGGAAGGATATTCACCAGCCTCCATTTTCTCTTCACCTCCGGCCCAGCTAGCACATGTGAGGCCTGCCGCAGATTAGCAAGGCCTCCGGACCACCCATTACAGGTAGGGATAGTGGATCCCCAATGTGTAGAAAAAGAAAGAACAGTTCTACTGTGCTAGCTGGCCTGATGGACTACTGCTCCCAGCCCATCCTCTCCCAGGCCCTGCCAGCCACTCCAGCTACTATGGCCTTCTTCACTGCCACCATGACACCACAGTTCAAGACTGACTTCTGCATCTTTTCCAGATTGTCCTTCACCCCAATCTGCTCCGGCATGCCTCTACAGTTTCCCAGGTTGTGTGTCACTCTGTCACCACTGTGACTTGTAGTTCCTTCCGGAGATCTCCCGGATAGTGCTCTCTCTACACTACTGCTCATACTACTCCATCTCTGCTTCCTGATATCCACCACCAAACTCATCCCAGACTGACCCAGCCTGGGTATATGAGAAGGCACGCCACCTGCCAATCCGCATTGGGGATTGGCCAGGGCTTCTAATGACACCCCAGAGGATGACACCTATTGTCCCACCTTCACTCTGGAAAGTTCCAGTGCTTTCCAGAAGAAAGTAGGAGGATTTAGTGACATCATCTGTTGGACTGTTCCAGTCCTACCTGAGGCACATCCAGCCCAGGATCAAAACAGCCAGGCCTGCAACACACAAAAAAAAGACTCACCTCTAGTACCTACCTACAAGTAGAGGGTGCTACATGTATGTAAGGCCATTTTTTTTTTTGGGGGGGGGGATAGTGTAGGTAATGATGAAAACTCCTGTCTGTTTTTTCCCTTTTCCTGTTTATGTTTCCTTCACTTCCTGCCCCCAGAGACACTTCAAAAAGGTATAAGAATTCTCTCCAAATCAAAGGGAAATATTGTCTCAGAGTTGACAATAGAACTGGTGTCTCCAGATTTCCCCACACCTTCTGTTCCTGTTACATTTCTAGAATGTTGATTACCCATTACTTTCTCTACTAGTGACCATAGTCATCAGGATTAATAAGGAGGGTGATCACCCCAGCGGGAACATAGGCAGCAATAAAAACCTGAAAAAGATTTTAACACTTCCTCGTTTTATTGTTTATCTTAATGCATTTCAGTAAGGTTAAAAAAAATGTTTAGGTAGCAATATCCCCCCCCCCCCCCGAGTTCTCACTCAAATCAAAGCGGTGCCCATTTGTAGCGGTCCTCTCCATTCTAGCCACTCTCACAGGCTTTGCTAAGGCCATGGGCTCCTGCTGAGAGAGCAAGGGGGCAGAGCTGTGCTGTGCTCTCTGTGTCTATACATGCAGGTAGCATGACGCTGGTGCGAGCCGATAGGTGTGTCACCATAGGAAGCGGCTTCCTATGGTGGCACACCAAGAAAAGGAGGAGCCAGGAGCACTGGCAGGAGACCCAAGAAGATGAGGATCAGGGGAGCTCTGTGCAATTCAACTGCACATGACTGTTATTTAAAAAAAATAATAATAATAAATAAAAATAGCATTTACAATCACATTAAGGGAGCACCTCAAGG
>BLSH010215088.1:194959-227089 GCA_018402905.1 Glandirana rugosa | reverse complement strand
AAAAAAAATTGGAATGACTTTACGTAATTCTTTTTAACACTTCCTCACTTTATTGTTTATCTTAATGCATTTCAGTAAGGTTAAAAAAAATGTTTAAATAGCAATACCCCCCCCCCCCCCGAGTTCTCACTCAAATCAAAGCGGTGCCCATTTGTAGCGGTCCTCTCCATTCTAGCCACTCTCACAGGCTTTGCTAAGGCCATGGGCTCCTGCTGAGAGAGCAAGGGGGCAGAGCTGTGCTGTGCTCTCTGTGTCTATACATGCAGGTAGCATGACGCTGGTGCGAGCCGATAGGTGTGTCACCATAGGAAGCGGCTTCCTATGGTGGCACACCAAGAAAAGGAGGAGCCAGGAGCACTGGCAGGAGACCCAAGAAGATGAGGATCAGGGGAGCTCTGTGCAATTCAACTGCACATGACTGTTATTTAAAAAAAATAATAATAATAAATAAAAATAGCATTTACAATCACATTAAGGGAGCACCTCAAGGAGGCTTCTGGACTAGAAATCCAGTACCTTGAAATTTTCGCAAATATTATAAATCTAGCAATCTGCATTTTAAAGAGTAAGGTAGATTTTACTGTTCTCTGCCATCTGCCCATCCTTGGTGGATAGCCAATTAGGAGCAATAACTTTTCTAGCGACAAAAAGAAGTAGTAAAATGATCATCATCAATCTGTTAAATACTCCCAAAACTCAAAGTTTCGGGTCTAGAAGGAATGAGCAGCCCACACAATAAAGTCTGACATAATTTAACCTAATTTCAAACTTCATATCATAAAAGCTGAAGGTCTGATAAGAGAAAGTAGACTTTCAGATTGCTATATTTTTGTATATATACTAAAAATCCAAAAATCATTGCTGAGAGGGGCAGCAAAACTACAGATCGAATTTATAACACCAATTCCAAAAATATAACCAACAGAAAATGGTTTGATCATGTACAGTACATACTGCAAATGATACAAATAATCATGTACTGACCTTGGAGAAAAACATATTCAAGTATTTCATACTTAAAAACATACAAGCATTTTATGATGGCTTTCTTTAATGTGTGGTCGGTCAGGTGTAACGCGATCGAATGCAATAATGAAAAGCAGATTTATACACTGATAGAGGCAGATTAAACAAGGCATTGGAGACAATGCATGATGAAATGAATAGGAATACATATATCTGAAGAAGCCAGGAATGGAAGGGAACATGTTACCTATTCACTAAGGTTATACATGACAGCAGAGACAGGTTAGAATATGAACGGGAAGTGAGAAGAATGAATCTACAATCCCTAAACAGTTCAATTTAATGTGATAATGTAAAATATGACTGTAAACACTAAGCAGATTGTGGTTTTATGCTATGGTTTTCCTACATTAAATCTCTTTCCTTCAATTTACCGGTTCCCCTCATCAGACAGAAAGAAAGAGACTTTGGAGCTCCTGTGATGTCTGGCACTTATCTAGAGCCAAATCCAACATGGCCTGTGAAGTCCAGCTAACAAACAGGGCTCTGGCTAGTTTGGTGTAAGTAAAAGTGGACGTTCACTGCCATCCTAGAGGGATCCTTACCCTCTCCGTACAAATGGCAATTATTTTTTTATTTACATTTTTACATTAATTAAATTTTTTTATGTTAGTGCCTGTCCACACCTTAAAGACTCCTCCATTCCTGAAGCCCCAGGATACACACATTACATATCCCTAGAGACATAAGGTAATCCAACCAGAGGACCGACCTGAAAAAAGAAAAACGAATGCAGCCAGCACAACTAAAAACAGGTAAGCTGTTTTTTCTTCTGATGGTCATAATGGTAATAATATGGTAATAATATAAAATTACATTTCTCTTTAAATATTGCTTCTTTATAATTGAGTTCAAGGCTGGATAAGGTCGTTGAAGAATCGGGAGGGAAGAAGAGAGTCCTGACTCATGCTGCTCCTAGGAAGATTATACCTTCATACACATAGGAACCCCTGAGACTGAATGTCATGCATAAACAGCTTACAGTGCTCCAGTCTGAGAGGGACGTCAAACCCAGCATACACGGCCAGCCAGTACCATGGAATGAGTGCCGCAGATTTAAGCCTCATGAACACTAGTGTCAGAAACAGACAATTCAGGTCTGCTAAGCAAACATTCTTAAATGGATCTGAATGCATCCCATGGTCTTCTATGTACATTTGTACACTAGACCAGTGTTTCTCAACCTATTTTTTCAGTTAAGGCACCCTTCAAAAATTATGGACAATCTCGAGGCACCCCATTCTAAAATGTAAAAGCTATTCTAATATTTTTACATAGTGCAGCAACATCTACAAGTCCAAGTAGGACACCCAACTTTAGAGGTGATTTATTCATCCAAAGTAATTATACTTTTGCAAACTGGTGCTGACTAGTATTCCAATGTTTCTCTTCTCCCTCAGTTTTTCTCCATCACTCAGCTAATGTGACCCTAAAGCTGATGGAGAGGGGCAGAGGAGGGTCAAACAAGGATGCTATGCAGGCTAATTACATCCTCCTTATCAACTGATGATGCCATTGGTTGTTAGGACACTGGCAACTAGAAGGTTGTAATGATGCACAATGAGAGCCTGTGGCTTGTGTAACTAAAAAGCAGGTTTCATCCACACGCAGGCTTGTATACAATTTTATTGGCAAAGTTTTAGGCATTTTGCCAAGGCACTCTTGAAGTAACCTCTAAGCATCCTAGTGTGCCTGGGCATCCTGGTTGAAAAAGGCTGCACTAGACATTCAGAATAATTCACTCAATGTTTCAATATGTTTAACAAATCAAGAAAAAAAATTGCATTCATGGCTAATGCTGGTTTTTGCAGAGTTGAGCGAACCCAAGCGGACATTATTGTGACTAAATGCATCTAAATGTGTCTAAACCTGCTTAGCCACCTCTTGCTGTCCATGTAATACATACGTGCAGTTGAAAAAAGGGTGGGCTTTAATGCCTACATGCTGCAAATATGTGTCCATGCGGTAGAGAATAGAGATCTCTGTACTTTGAGCGTGCTTACTGAATGCCCTAGCACAGAGATTGTGCCGTCAAAGCAGCTCCTGGTCTCTTGTAAAGACAGGGAGCCAGCAGGACCGGTTTACTAATCAGAGGACCACTGTGACAGCCAATCACAGTGGTCACGGGATCAGGCAGACCTTTCTGCCCCCTGGGTGTAATAGCCGACTTAAAGTGGTTGTATACTCTCCTATCATTTTCAGCTAAGGAAGCTGACATCTTAGCCTCTGTTTAATCTGCAACTGCCATGATGCTGCACATGTGAACCATTATGACACCACCCATTGGATGGTTTGCTAGTTTGGATGAGAGCACAATCAAGAAGACAGCTAGCATTTCCGGCATAACTCTTTTTTGACACTATCAAATCGAAGGGTAGACGATCACTTTAAAGGAATGCCAGGGCTGGGCAGGAAGGGATTAGAGCAGGAACATCTGAACACAAGAAAAAGTGATCTGGGAATCATAAAGTTTTCCCCTTCTTCTGCATTTAGATATGCTAAATACAGGAATGCAAGTGTGTATGGGGCCTTATATTCATGCTATTTAGGGCAGGGCATGTGATTAATGCTATACGAGGCTTGGGAGGTTTCTTAATCCATTCTTAGCTCCTTTACTATACTTTGGGATAGATAAAACGGTCTCCTATTTGTGACAAGGTTGAAAACATCCATGCCATGACCTCCATACTTTAATGGATTTGAAGTTCCACCTTGCCGCTTTTCTCATTGCTAAAATGCTAATAAAACTTACAAAATTCAGCAAGGACATTTAAATAAATACAAAAATTATAATTGTTAACAAGAAACAACCAAATAATAAAGACACAGCGTTCTGTAGCAATTGCATTTGTATAAGGCCGATACCATTAAGCTACTTTCTGTTACTTTTCCGTGTCATGCCGGCACTCTCTACTAGGTGACAAGATAGATTATTGGGAAAGCAGGGATCCGCTATCCCCCTTCCCCCGCCCATCTAGCAAAGCAGCATTGTTATCCTGGGGAGTTGGAGAAATTGTGCGATTATGTTTTGAGGAGAGAGACACGCGCACACATCATGCTCTCGGATAAACAGCGTCAGGTTCCTGTGCCTCCCCAGGCCTTGTTCATCCTCCCTCCTTCCTGCGCCAGAAAATGGAATCAATTGCTTGCAATTGGCAGCTCTGTGTTTTTAGCAGCACGTCGGGCGAGATGTTCAGGTGCTCTGATGGGTTTGATCTCCTGTCGACTCTCTTTCTCTAGGCTTCCCGTCGCTCTGCTTTGTGAGCTGAATTTTTTCTGCAGGTTAAGGACCTATCTGGGTTTTAACCCCCCAAGTGCTAGGTGGGTTCTTTACTTCTCCTCATCCAATAGATCACTATCAATTTTAAAACTAGAACGTCCTTATTACAACTCCACTTTATTTTATTTAAGCAAAAAATGTTTTCTGGTCTTACATTTAGTGAACATTGGTACCTGCATGCAAGTTTGATGTAAAACTCACGCCATACAACTAGAGGGTCACAGCGCTGTACAGCATGCAATATTATAGTTTATGGAGTTTTGCGCAAAGCATCAAAATACCACTTTGTAAATTATATGCTTTTAGCAAAACAGTATAACATGGAGCAGGGACTATGTTTGTAATATCTATGGATACCACTCAACTCTACCTGAAACCACCTATCCACTTACATAGTGATTATTCTATGTTCTATGAAGCCTCGTACAGAACTAACAAAAGGACAACTCTACAACCATTATCCTCCTGATCTAGAACGTCCCTTTACCACATAAATCCACTGCGCTCAAGACTTGCCCCTCGTGTACATGGACAATTTGGGTGCAAGTCACTGTAATCCATCTCTGCTTCCCCTTGGAAGTATGAAAAATGTATCAGCTGCACCCCACTCTTAGCACCTGCCGTATTTATTAGTTATCAAAAAATGACTTCATACAACAATGTCTCCACCTGGGAACCAACCTTTCACCACTGCTGGCTTGCTTACAGGGATAGGGGAAGCCCCCCCCCCCCCTTCACTATGCAGGAAAAAACATGAGCAAATGCAAAGTACATGGTGATGTAGAGCAGTAAAAACGTATCTTCTTATCTGTTAACTACTAAGGAGTTCCAAAGAGACTTGATAAATCTCTGGGTAAAGTAGAAAACCCAATATATAGGTAACTGCATCAGGCAAAGTAACTCAATCACATAGGCTGGTTATAGACATAGGCTGGTCACCCTTTGCAGCTATAACAGCTTCAACTCTTCTGGGAAGGCTGTCCACAAGGTTTAGGAGTGTGTCTATGGGAGTGTTTGACCATTCTTCCGGCAGCGCATTTGTTAGGTTAGGCAGCGATGTTGGACGAGAAGGCCTGGCTCACAGTCTCCGCTCTAATTCATCCCAAATGTGTTCTATCGGGTTGAGGTCAGGTCGGTCAAGTTCCTTCACCTCAAATTCGCTCATCCATGTGTTTATGGATCTTGCTTTGTGTACTGGTCCAAATTATTTGGTGGAGGGGGAATTATGGTGTGGGGTTGTTTTCAGGGGTTGGGCTTGGCCCCTTTGTTCCAGGAACTCTTAAGGCGTCAGCATACCAAGACATTTTGGACAATTTCATGCTCCCAACTTTGTGGAAATAATTTGGGGATGGCTCCTTCCTGTTCCAACATGACTGCACATCAGTGCACAAAGCAAGGTCCATAAAGACTGGGCTGAGCAAGTTAGGGGTGGAGGAACTTGACTGGCCTGCACAGAAACCTGACCTCAACCCGATAGAACACCTTTGGGATGAATTAGAGACCACGATCCAGGCCTTCTCTGGAAGAATGGTCAAACATTCCCATAGACACGCTCCTAAACCTTGTGGACAGCCTTCCCAGAACAGATGAAGCTGTTATAGCTGCAAAGGGCTGTCCAACTCAAAATTGAACCCTAGGGACTAAGACTAGGATGCCATTAAAGTTCATGTGCATGCAAAAGCAGGTGTCCCAATACTTTTGGTAATATAGTGCATGTGGACTTATAGGCAATTAGAATTTATCTTTTAGTGATCTGATTCCATTAAACTGAAAGCTGACAGGTTGCTATGTGCTATGGCACATTTGTGAACCCTTATTGTTCTTTATATGTCTGTTGAAGATCATTAAAGTGATTGTAAAGTCTCGTTTTTTTTTAACCACTTAACACGAATCACCGTATATAAACGGTGGCTGCTTTAAGTGGTGGTATCGGGATATAGCCCGCAGCTGCAGGCTATATCCCGGTACCGTTTTTTAGAGCGAGTGGTCAGCTATCCAGCGATAACGGCCGATCCGGCTCGGGAGCCGCTCAGTCGTTATCCCAGGGGGCAGGAGGGGACAACCCCCCCTCCCGCCGCCTTCTGCCGCTCTTCTCCGGCCTCCCGTCCCACCGGGAGACCGGAGCTCTGATCCAGCACATCCATCGGCTAGAAGGAGACCTGAAGGAAGCCGGAATCGGCTCCGATCGGGTCTCCTTCGTCAAGCGACGTCACAATGTCACCTCCGGTTTATTCGGCGGCCAACGGCACTGGTTTTAAGAAATGACAGTATTCAGAATCACCATTTTTGGCGATCTGAAGTGCAAAGGAGGGACCCCCCCAATCCCTCCATAAAGAGTACCTGTCACCACCTATTACTATCACAAGGGATGTTTACATTCCTTGTGATAGCAATAAAAGTGATCAGAATGTTTTTTTAAAGGTACAGTGCTAAAAAATAAATAAATAAATAAATACATTTTTAAAGTGCCACCATCCACGCGAGCTCGCGCAGCAAAGAAAATGCATACATAAGTCACGCCCACATATGAAAACGGTGTTCAAACCACACATGTGAGGTATCGCCGTGATCGCCAGAGTGTGAGCAATAATTCTAGCAAAAGACCTCCTCTGAACCTCTAACATGGTAACTGTTAAAAATTTTTAAAGCATGGAGATATGGAGATTTTTAAGTACCGGAGTTTGTCGCCATTCCGCAAGTGTGCACAATTTTCAACCGTAACATGTATGGTATCTATTTACTCGGCATAACATCCTCTTTCACAATATACAAAAAAATTGGGCTAACTTTACTGTTGTCTTATATTTTAACTCAAAAAATACATTGTGACAAAAAGTATTGCAACGATCGCCATTTTATTCTCTAGGGTGTTTGAAAAATATATATATATAATGTTTGGGGGTCCTAAGAAATTTTCTAGCAAAAAACAAAACAAAAAAAAAACAGTTTTTAACTTGTAACCAATAAATGTAAAAAAGGGCTTCGGTGGGTAAGTGGTTAAAAAAAATAACAAACCTGTTATACTTACCTTCTCTGTGCAGTTGGTTTTGCACAGAGCAGCCTGGATCCTCCTCTTCTTGGGTCTCTCTTTGCAGCTCTTAGCCCCTCCCTCCTATTGAGTGCCCCCCTCAGCTAGCAGCTTTCTATGGGGGCACCTTGAGACGAGTCAAAGCTCCATGTATCCATTCAGACACGGAGCCCTTACCCGGCCCTGCTCCCCCTCTCCACTGATTGGCTGCCTGACTTTAATTGATGGCTGTGGGAGCCAATGGCCCCACTGCTGTGTCTCAGGCAATCAGGAGGAGTGCCCCGGACAGCTTAGACATTCATGAACATCACTGGAGACAGATGGGGCTCAGGTAAGTATTAGGGGGGCTGAGGGAGGCTGCTACACACAGAAGGTTTTTTATCTTAATGCATAGAATGCATTAAGATAAAAAAAAATTGCCTTTACAACCCTTTTACTCTAGCGTCTATGTGGAAACCTATGGTACCTAAGATGCAACATATGCCAAGATGGTTGGAGCCTTGGAAAATAGACAAATCTTCCTCCTGGCTTGTTTTCAGAATATTACCTGTCTGGAAGGTTGTGTTCCTTATCTGATAAAGATGTCTACGTTGCCTTACTTGGCACCCTCCCAGTGACTTGTCACACAGAAAGGGTTACCATTTTGATCAGTGGTGGCTCTGATTATACACTGCCCATTACATTGTGTTTTTAGAGCTAGGAGAGGGAGGAGGGAGTGTTAACTACAGAAAGAAAAGCATCCAAGAAGCCATTACAGGGTGACACTTTGCATTGCAGTGACAGATTTGGCCAGACTCCAGCTTTCCATCTGCCAGGCCTTGGATGTCTCTACATTCCTCTACCAAAAAATAAGTCAAGGAAAATACATTTTGGGTAGTGTGGCATCTCTTGTCCAACTTACTTTATTCTACCTGAAATCAGGCAGCCATGATGTCAGACAATGCGCTGCAGTGTACACTCACCCATAATGAATGCATGCCTGTCAATTTATACTCAATGAAAGACTCTACACAATAAAGATGTGCACAAGTTAATGCAAGGCACGCCATATGTGCAGAGGAGTTCACTCAGACATATAACAAGCACATGACAATACACAGAGGACATTAGCAACAAAACATTTTAATGGCAGACACCATGGGTTTGATTTACAAACAGCAGATAGACTGTTCATCAATGTGCAAGGCAATCACCCTTAGGCCGGCCATAGACATTTAGAATCCCGGCCAGTTCATCAGAAATCGGCTGAGATTCCAACCATGTTTGGGCAGCCTGATTGTACCAAGTTAAATGATCGATTAACTTGGGTACAACCAGCCTGCCGGATATACTTGCGATTATCGCTAGTAGCTGTTATAGCCACTAGCAATAATCACTGTCTTCTCCTAGCGGGGATGGCTTCCCTGGCCCCCACCATGCCAAGAAAATACAATGACGCGGCAGGATAGATTGCCCTGTGTTGATGGGGGAATCGTACAAATTTCTTTCCTGCAACCCGTGGTTGGCATCATCATCTATGACCTGCCTAAGTTTAGTGAATGTTTTGAAAATGTACTTTGAAAAGAATACCCAATCACATGCAAGCAAAAGAAATATATTTTTCTTGCACATTACCGGATGATGGAAGTCAACAGAGCCTCACCAAATTCACTAAGTTAAGGGAAATTCCCTTGCAAAGTGAACGGCCCATTTGCCTTTAGTTATCATCAATTACTAGCTAACTTGAGACTTTGTAGATGCTATGGGGTTGGTTTTAAAGGCAAACAGGCTGTTCACTTTGCAAGGGAATTCGCCCCAGAGCTTAATGTATAAGTTAAAGCTCTGCAGACTTCCATCATCCAATCATGTTTAAAGCGTTTTTAACCTAAAAAAAAACAAAAAAAACTGCTCCCTTAAAGCATGTTATACAGCACAGTGCTTTTGCTGTGTAATTTGGTCCCCTGTGTCACCTAAAAAAACTGACTTATCCTGCCTGGGTATACCCTCCCCCCATAAACTGACCACGGTATATCATGGCTGCCTGTTTGCTTCTGTTAGTGCCCACCCTCTCCCCTCCTGCTGCTCCTCATATCTAATATAAAATTATCCCTTCCTCTCGGTAATATTACAATATGTGCCCCTGTGCCTGTGTTATATAAAAAATATGCCGATCTGTACCTATATCAGAGCGTCTCCGGATGCTTATGTGACTTCTCGGCTCTGGCTCTCTCTCTCCTCTCTTCTCCTCCTCCCCGGCAACGTCATCGGGAGTGCTCGGGCCCCGCCCGCTGGAGCTGTCAGGTGGGCAGAGGAGAGAGCCGAGGAGTCACCTAAGCGCCAGGAGCCGCTCTGATATAGGTACCGATCGGCATATTTTTTATATAACACAGGCACAGGGACACTATTGTTATATTACAGAGGGGATGGGAGGATTTTATAGAAGTGGCTTAACAACCACTTTAACCTACTTGGCAGTATTCCCGAGTGTGGCTCGGGGGGGAATTTTCTGTACCAAGAGCGGTAACCCCGGGCCACACTCGGGATCGCATCGCTGGATCCAAGGCAGCGTTACTCACCTTGTCCCCTGGATCCAGCGATGTCCCCCTGCTGTGTCTGCGGGCTGTGTGTCCTCTGTATGCCAGGCACCGTTCCCTGCGAGCGTCGCGTCGCACGGGGCAGAGCCGGGCGGGAAATTCAAAAAGTGAAACACACAGTAAACATACAGTACACTGTACTGTATGAAATCATTTCACATCCCCTTTGTCCCTAGTGGTTTGCCCAGTGCAATGCATGCACTTTTATATTATATATGTCATTCTTTCTGCCTGAAAACTTGAGAATGTCCATGGCAACCAAAAAAGTGTCCCTTTACGTCAAAAGTGGTTTTTGATCAGCTAGAAAACACCGATAGTAAATAAGAATCATTTGCAGAATTGAGTGATACAGACTTTTGGGGAAATTTATCATCAGACACTGAAAGTGACGACAGCGACAATTCTGCAACTGAGCAAATTTCAGTGTTTTTGGTTTGATTACATTATTGAATACATTTTATTACTATTACGTTATTATTTTTGATAATTATTTTTAGTTATTTATTATATTATAATTTATGATTTCATGTTTCAAACTTTATCATACCCGGGATGTCTACTAGACTCTTGTTTGGACAAATTTAAGTGAGTTATTCCTAAGAATTACAGGCCTACAATATAAAACACCAAATTTCCATGCAAAATAATGTACTGCTTTCAGCACCAAAAATCTGAAATAATCATACCTCCAGGGAGGTTAAGTAAAAATGCTGTTTTTTTTATTTTGCCTTTACAAAATGTATCCTTTGCAAAGGGAAATTTCACCACAACCACTTAGCTCTGGGGAAAGTTTCATTGCAAAGTGCAACTTTCCTTGCAAAGTGAGCAGCCTTCTTGCCTTCAGTAAATCAACCCTTATGGAACTATGATTTGGAATGCCTGTGGACACTTACAATCTGAAAAGGAGGGTTGAGTGATACAAAAGCTAATGACTGTGAGGCATGAGTTGATGGAGAAAATAAAAGCACCGTTTTTAGGTGTGGGTAGGTGCCTCTGGAAGACAAAGTAGAAATAGTTGGACAGATTGGGGTAGGGAGGTGAACCTAGGAAGAGGTGACAAGGAAGCTAGGGAGCACGAGATCCTAGGAGAATTGAAGTGGATGGTTAATGTGAGAGAAGGGGTTGGTGACGTTGCTCTGGGCAGAGTTGTGAAAAGCTTTGCATATTGGTTAGTTTTTATTTGTTCAGCAAGCAGAAGCCAGTGAAGGGATAGGCAGAGTGTAGTTGATCAACTGACTGGTTGTAAAGGTCAGCGTGTAATAGACTAGTGGGTATAGCCCATGTAAAGGTAGGCCAATGGGAATTGCAAAACTTGAGACAAGAGATAACCAGGGGTAAATTAGAGACACCAGCATGCAATCACATACGTAGAAGCATTTCACACATCTCTCATGTGTTTAATCATTACCATGATGATTAGACACATGACAGATGTGTGAAACGCGTCTACATACGTGATTGCATGCTGGCGTCTGTAGTGCCACTGTGGTGACCTGAATAAAGCATTGGAAAATTCCTGGATGTGCTGCCTTTCTTCGTTTTCAGGGGTAACTTAGTAGCTCTGGGATGTCCTCTGGTAAGAAACTGCAAATTTTGGAGATTAAAGCTGACCGTAGATGGATGGAAGTTTGGCCGCTTCAGCAGGGACCAGCTGAATTTCAATCTATGGTCATTTCCATCTAAAGATCGACTTCCCTGGAATGGGACTGCTGGTAAGTATTCTTTTTATCAGCTCATGCAGCCAAACAGCTGCAGCACTGGTCAGTGTATTCTGACAGCGGTGGAGTCCCCACTGTCAGAATGCAATAATACAGCGGGGAGGATTCCCACATCCTCCTCGGTTGTGTGGATGGGGAAATTTGTTTGTTTTTTAAATGATCCATGTATGGCCAGCTTAAGGTGGCAAGTTTTGGACAATGATTGGATATGTGCCTGAAGGAGAAATCTGAGTACAGGATTACACCAAGCACGCTGGCATGAGGGGAGGGACTGATAGTTGTGCTATTGATCTTGATAGAAAAGTCAAGGGAGGAAACACAAGAGAGAGATGATATTATGGGCACAGTTATTGAATGCTTGAGGAAGTGGTGTAACATTCATACTGATATGTCAGTTAGTAAATCAGTGATGAGTGATTGTGGCTGGTTGGAGGTGTCAGTAGGGTGCTGTACATAGCTTCCTAAAAGCATCACAGCAACCTGCTTCAGTACTCCTGCCAAGAGCCCTCAGCCCAGATGCAAGCAGTAGTTGTGCTTGGGAAGAGTTATGCAAATATGAAGCTGCTTTGATGGGCGGATGTCAGTCTGGAGGAGTGGGAGTTGCAGGATCGGCCACATTTGCATGCAGACCCAGTGTCGGGACAAGGATATCCAGTGCCCAGGGCAAAGGTGCCAAACTGCGCCCCCTTAGGGTCAGGGCACCACCATCCCTGCAATAAACCATTGTGCCCAGGGCAGCTCCCCATCTGCCCACCCCTTGTCCCGGCCCTGTGCAGACCTCCCTAGGAAATGGCCACATGTAATGCTGATCCTACGTGATTGAAAGAGCTGAAACCCAACAAATGACAGGGGCAGGCAAGGGACAGTACGGCTGGGGAAGAAACAGCAAGATTATGCTGGATGTGATCCAGTCAGGATTTATCTGACTTGTTGGAGATTCTAAGAACTGCAGCTCAAAAAAAAAACTTTTGGGCTCTTTTGCACGTTTTTATTGAGCTTCTTTGAGCTCCATTGGGCTTCTTTGAGCATAAGTGTTTTTTTTTCAAAAAACTTCCCCTTGGCTAATCTTTTCCTATTTTCTTTGTGCGTTTTCAAGCTTCTTTGAGCTTTTTCACTCTTTCTCATGTTTTTTCACGCTTTTCGCGTGCTTTTGGGCACTTAGGTGTCTTTTCAGCTTAAAAGCTCCTCTCAAAAACACAGGTTTGGTGGGGGGTTTTTTTCTGCCTGTAAGAGCATATGCCTGTAAAATCCTGAAAAAGCCATAGTGTGCATGGACACATTGGCTAACATGGAGGGAAGCTTCCAGGCAGAAAAAGTGAGAGCTCAATAAGCTCAAAAGCCTATAGGAGCCGCTTTTTGAGATGCAGTGTGCATGAGCCTTAATGCACAATGCCAGAGGCTCACAGTGTGCAGTGAAATTAAAGTATAGGAGAGAAGCCAGTACAACTTTGCAACACTGACAGGAAGAATGAAGTTCAGCTTGAACAGACTAGAAGGGAGAAAATAAGTTCATAGTTAGAGATTACATACACTTTAAAGAGACAGCCGTATATTGGCATCCATGACAATCAAATCCACAAAGCCCGCATTCAATAAGTACTCTGCTCACAAAATAATATTATTAAATTCTCTATTAATGGCCCCATGAATGAAAATGGTTTTATGCAAGTAGCAACCAATAATTTAATTTACTTTGCAAGATGGTACGAGAAAAAAAAAGAAGATGCTGATTGGAAGGTGTCGGTAATAATACATTCTCCCATAGAATACTTTTTGTACATGAAGTCATGTGAGCTTCCTGAAACTTATAATGGATTAATAAAATCCTAAGGCCGATCTGTGCAACAAACAAGAAAGAAGCCATTTTACTCTTTCACAGCTCTGCATAAATAACTGAAGGAAAGAAAACGGGGCTGTTGCCAGCAGGATGCAGGTTCCAGATGTCTTCTTTCCCGTGAAGATTAGAACACGAACAATAAAAGGAGGCATTTCACTGGCTGCATTAAACTACTCTGCCATTTTCTTCCTATAGTTTTATACATATGTATATATTATAAAAGCAAAGCTATGATTCTGTTTTCTGAATATATACTATAAATATATATTTATAGATAGATTGTAAAACTCCTCTAAATTGTACATTTTTATGGGTCAGACTCAGTCACCTTTTGAATCCTGTAATTCTAGGAAACAATGAGGTCAATAAGGCTAATAATAAGGCATCAGTAATATTAAATGCAAATTTCACCCAGTCCAGCAGTCCAACATTCCCAAAAAAAGTCCACTTTTAATTACAATATGAAGCAGTGGCGACTGGTGAAATTTTAGGATGGGGGGGTCTCCTTCCTTTTTGACCCCTCCCACTTCTCATAAGCCCCACCCCTTATAGATTCCACCCATTGTGTCAGGAGTATACAGCCCAGCCTACCAGATAGTGTATACAGCATCACAGAGAGGGTATACAGCATCACCAGATAGGGGTATAGTCACCAGATAGGGGTATACAGAGTCACCAGATAGGGGTATACAGAGTCACCAGATAGGAGTATACAGTCACTAGATAGGAGTATACAGAGACACTGAAAGGGGCCGGGCGCATGGATAAGAGGGCGGCAGCAGGGATGGGGGGGCGGCGCCCGTGCGCCCTTAATACATGGGCCGCCACTGATATGAAGGCTTAATATAATTCGTCCCAGATACCTTCAAGTTTGAAAGAAACGATCAGAGCCTACCTTCCATAGCTGCCTCCTTTACATTATAGTGTTTTCTCCAAGACTGCAGGTCCACAGGACCCTGCATTCACTATATCTGCTCCCCCACACTACACATAACATGGAAATGCAAATATGCTAGTAAATATAAACTGCTAAATACCTTTTCTCATCAGCAGAATATTGCAGTCTTGTGACTTCTATCAGTGTCCAGGCCGAGCACTGGTTAAAGCTTGTTTTCATTCTCCTCTGACTGTCCTATAAGGCTGCATGACCCCTGACCCTCTGTTTGGACAGTGCTGATCATATGCACCCTTCTAAAAAAAAAAAACCTCTAGCAATACACATCAAACTGAGCATATGCAGAGTGCCTCCTAGGCCTCTGTACTATCAGCAGATGGATTGGGGGACAGTAAAAGAAGGAGAGGATCAGAGAAGAGTATAACAATCATGCTTTATTGCATATACAGACTGATTTTACCGTTGTGGGTATAGTAACACTTTAATGATATGCTAGACTCTGTCTGTCCATTGCCAAGGTCGAATTATAGTTGAAATATGGACAGAATGTATTCAAAACAAACTAACACAGGACCATAAAAAAGAGAGACATGAGTAAAAGAAGAACAAAGTGAAATACTTGGTGCAAGCCATAGACTGTGAAATATTTCCTATAGTAATTCATCTGAAATGTCCATTTTATGGCTCACAATGAAAAGAGTCATCTGAGCTTCATAACCTCTTGATACACATGCCAGAGGTCTCAAAAGTGCAAATATAATTATCTAAACAATGCATTGTACATACACAATGTCCTAGAGTTGCATATCAGTTCAGGGTTTTCTGTGAAGTGCTAAAGAAACTGTCGGCATTATATTTACGTTGCCATAGACATGTAGGCATGATCTGACCGCCCTTTGGCATTGATGCTGGCTCCCTAAACATGAATGGGCACATTATGCAACTATTTATGCTTAGCCTATGAAGAGGAGTGGGGGAGGCTTTCTGCAGACGTAGGAAGAAAACAATACCCTGACTCGCCTTGGTGGGCAGCGTCTGCTGAAGACCCACATACATTAGATCCGTCATCTTTTAGTACAGCTATAAATGTACAAATTATCAGAACAATGAAATTGATGCTTTTTTTTTCTATAATACAGTTAGCAATGAGAATAAATAGAACTTTACTCCCAACATCCACAAAGTCCTCACTGTCCTTAAACAAGCAGTGATGTGAAAGTTGACAGGTTTATTGTTTCTGATCTGGTACACCAAGAAAAAGCAGAGAATGGCACAGAAGAAAAGGAGAAGACACTGGGTTTGTTGAATGTGAGTGTCCTGCAAGGTACATTCTAATTAGGTTTGAGGCTCCAAGCGCCTCACTAGCATGTTAACGCTGCAACATGACAGCATAATTTGACTTCTTAAAGGATTATGCAAATTACCGCTCATCATTTCATTACAAGACTGGAAGGAAAAAACTGACAGGCAATTTATACATAACACACCTTTCAAATCCCCTACACGTGTAACACCTGGGCCATGTAACTGTGCTCCCGGGACAGTGCGTTCATTACACCGCTACGATCCTAAGAACCATAAATTGCTTTGCAGCACTGGAAGAGCCTGGCACACAGGAAAAAAATCCTTAAGAATAATATCCAATTGGTCATGGAAAACTTTGCACCACATTCACATTTGTTAAGCTTAGATTGGCAGTTGTGGAGGAATAAGAATAGTCGGAACGTGACGTCTTATTCTGGCGCACTGCGTGTCAAATAAAGCTTATCGTTTATTTGGTGCATATTAACCAGTGTAACTGTCTGGTGGCATCATCCTCTTGGCACACTACTGCACACTAAAATTGCGTCATGTATTGACAAACTTATTTTCCATATGATTATTTACTAGGTGTAGAGTAAGGGACTTTTTGTGCAAAAAGTTGCACATGGGATTTTTTTTTTTTAATTGCCATACTAGATGTATCTTTTATTTCAAACCCTTCAAACTGAACTATTATTTGGGACATGCAAAACTTAGGTTCCCGTGCACCAAATAGTTGGTGCACTGTCAATAGATTGTCTAGCCTAATAAGTGGGATTTACTGCAACTGGAGCACACAGACTGTAGTGCATTTGTGCAAAGTAACCAATCAGCTTCCAGGTTTTATTGTCAGAGGTTAAATGAAGAAGCTGATTATTGGTTTCTATGCATAGCTGCACCTGATTCTGTGTGTTCCAGTTTTAGTAAATCTCCCCCCAATGTGTTACTGATATGTTGACTGAACGTCGATTACTGAAGCAATAACAAAGTAATACAAATACGGAAAGGTTTCTTCACAGTAAGAGCTGTGAAAATGTGGAATAGACTCCCTCCA
Source organism: Glandirana rugosa (assembly GCA_018402905.1). Classification (NCBI taxonomy): domain Eukaryota; kingdom Metazoa; phylum Chordata; class Amphibia; order Anura; family Ranidae; genus Glandirana; species Glandirana rugosa. The sequence continues at coordinate 210,376 of BLSH010215088.1, read as the reverse complement.
GAGGTGGTTCTGTCCAGCTCAGTAGATTGCTTTAAGAAAGGACTGGATGCTTTCCTAAATGTACATTATAGTGGGTACTGACATTTATAGGTAAAGGCTTTTTTCAACTTACCCCCCCCCCCCCATAACCTCCGCTCCTCAAATTGTGGTTTACTGTGTGTTCCCCCTACTCATCCACACTCAATGGGAGACAGAGCCTTCTGCTATGCTCCAAAACTCTGGAATTCACTTGCTAAGAACGTCAGAGAGTCATCTTCTCTAAACTCATTCATATCAAATCTAAAAACATTTTTCTTTAGACAAGCTTTCTTAAAGTGGTTGTTAAGCCACAATTTGTACTCACTGGCAGGCCCTCCACTATAGAAAGACAGATCACACTGTATAAATCTTTTCTAAAAACGAGTGTTGTAAATAGCTAAAGGGAGCCGTCTTCAGGCCGGTCCTGTGACTTGCGGACGCTTCTCAGCTCCGATGGATGGCTTCTGCAGGAGGGGCCGGGATCTCCCTCTGATGTCAATGTGGGAGATCACGTGGCCGCTCAGTCTCTCCTGCAGAAACCATCCATCGGAGCTGAGAAGCGTCCGCAAGTCACAGGACCGGCCTGAAGACGGCTCCCTTTAGCTATTTACAACACTCGTTTTTAGAAAAGATTTATACAGTGTGATCTGCCTTTCTATAGTGGAGGGGCTGCAAGTGTAAATTGTAAGTGTAATTTTAATAATAGTGGTGGGGACACACACAGAAAGGAGCTGACAGGCTGGGAGGAGGGAATGAGGGATGGATGAGAGCAGGGCTGCTGACGTCACAGACAATGGTGCCCAAGGCTCAGAAGCCCTGGTTTCCTTGTCTGTGCAGAGAAGGGAAACAGGAAGTGGTAGCTTCAGGTATTTTTTTTACAGTTTAGAGGGGGGCAGATTACACAGCACAAGCACTATGCTGTTTAAAGTGCTTTAAGGGACCAGGATCTCTCTATTTTTTTTTTTTTGGTTAACAAACACTTTAATTGTCCCTTTTTCCCTTACGTCATCCTGTGTATTTCTGTGAAATCCTGTGTATTTCTTGTCTTCCTTGTAAAGCACTTTGAGAAGCCATGTTTAAAGGCACTATATAAAATAAAGGTTTTTATTATTATTATTATAAAGTTGATCCAGGGAATATCCGATCAGGAATTAATTTTTTCCCCTGCTGGAGCAAATTGGATCATGCTTTATTGGGGGTTTTTTTGCCTTCCTCTGGATCAACTGTGGGTATAGGATTGTGTATAGGGGATTGTATGGTATATATATATATATATATATATATATATATATATATATATATATATATATTTTTTTTTTTTTTTTATTGGTTGTACTAGATGGACTTGTGCCTTTTTTCAACCTAACTATGTAACTATGAAAAGGTAACTTCTCCTTAAAATTATATCTTGCGATTTTACAGGACACTGAGGGGAGATTAAGGCTCCATGCACACTGGACGCTTTTTCAACCTCCCCTGAACGATTTTTTTTTAACAGCTGGAAACCAACACTTAACACAGCCATTTAGCCGCTTTTTACATGCCGCGTTTAGTGGCGTCTTACCGCGTTCACGTCTAGAAGCGTTTTCTTTTTCAATGGATCAAAGACAACCATAAACGCTTTTTGGGCGTTTATGGGAGTTTTTAAGCTTTCAACATTTTTTGTGGTCATTAGAACGACTCTTGAACGCGATTTAAGGGAGTTAAGACAACAGCCCATAAACGCTACTGCTCCTAAATAACAATAAACGCCCATGTGTGCATGGACACATAGGATAACATAGAGGGGCGTTTATGGGCTGTTAAAAAGCAAAACGCCCAAAAACGATCATTTATCAGCTTCAGGGTGCACAGAGCCTTACTAAAACTGGAGCCCTCAGGACCTGGTGCAACTGTGCGTGGTAACCAATCCGTTTCTAACTTCAGCTCGTTCAATTTAGCTTTGGCAAAAAAAAAACTGGAAGATGATTGGTTTCTATGCAGAGCTGTACCAGATTTTGCACAATCCAGTAATAGTAAATAACCCACTGAGTGTCAGTATAATAATAAGAAGTGAATAAGATGTTTACACGAATCCTGGCAGAAACAATCATTTGTAGAGGTTTTGATAAATAGTCTTAAACGGCATGCTGCTGAAGCGCTGATGAGCTGTATGTTGTCTAATGGTAGAGAGGCTCACTGTTGTCCTGTGTGCCACAAATCTTGCTGCAGTCTCCTCTTCTTTCCACCATGATAGTGCTATAATGTATCACCGCAGGCAGCAAAGCCTGAACCTAGAATTTGACAGGCGTGGGACGCTGTGTAAGCAGGGAAATGGAATAGGTCCCAACTAGTCTCTAAAATTGTCTTTACATTCAAATAGACATACCTAAAATAATAAAGAAAGTACACTATTTTAAAAACTTCAAGCACTGCTGCCTACTGCAGACCTGTGCAAACCATTTCCAAAGGATACATATTTTTTAATATTATTATTATTATACAGGATTTATATGTCGCCAACAGTTTGAGGGCAGACAGTAAAGTTACAATACAATTCAATACGGGAGGAATCAGAGAGCCCTGCTCGTTAGAGCTTAATATGTGCATCAACTTATAGCAGGCAGAACAAGCACTACACTAATAATATATGTATGTACTGCCTACATTCCGCAGAAGTTTCGGTTTGATAATGTAAGATTAGTGAATCTGCCTTATTTGCATATAAAGCCTGGAAGTAAAAGCCTGCTCTAGCATGTATTTTTGCATAAGCATGCCCCTACATGGGAGCGGTCAGTATTGCTGATAGGTTACTCAGCCAGCAAGTACTGCAATGTGGGTGAAGCTGTGCCTACTTTACCATTCCTACCTTAGTCAGGCTGCTCTGAGTTGCTTCAGCAGCACTTTCAGTAACACCAAAGCTTTGCTCCTTCACCTCATGGGTCATACAGGTTCTCTTTGGGCTCAAAGGAACTCATCCCAATTCATACAAACAACATACCAGCTAACCCGACTATGATCTTATCGGCTTCACTGGTGAGATCATAGTCCCAATTATGGCAACTCTGAAAATGTGGATATTCTGACTCCTGATGGAGTTAGCACAAGAAATGACACATCCACAAATGATAACTTTCGTGGCACTGAAGAACCACCAACTAATACAAGCAGGGCAGCAGCTGGAACATCCAATGATCATATCAACCCTACTGGAGATACATATTCCTTTTATGACAACTCTCTAAAGAGGCCACAAAATATGATTCCAAAAGCACCAACATAAAAGGCAACATAGCGAGCATTTCTTCTAATAGTTATGGCATCCCATGCTGCGATTCCAGTCATCATTAACCTTTCTACCTTTACATTCCTGCCTAGCTCTCTGAACTACAAGTGAAAATCCTGCTCGGCAAGTAGCTAAAGTAAATATAAAACACTACAACGCTCATCAGACAGCCTATATGGTCTTCAACATGTAACTGTTCTAAAAAAAGAAACATAAAAAATATCTTTAAAAAAAGCCAGCTCTTCTGTCATAACTGCCAAACAGCCAATCTGTACCTGAGAGATCCCAAAATGTGAACGCTGATTAGGAAAATGATGACACGGGACACTTGTAGTGAGAGAAATATAGGGGCTTCCATTGCTGATTGTCCATCAAAGAAGTTATCTGGCTGTTAGGAAGCCATAATAATGCAAAACTCTTGATCTGCATACTAGTACCAAGCCAGTACTACAGTTAGGGCACTTTAACACTGGGGGCGGTAAATCCCCGCTAGTTTCAAGGGCATTTACATCTGTGATAGTGGCGCTATGGCGGCGGGAGCGCTTTTAACCCCCCACTAGGGGTGTGCAGCTGCTTCGGAAGCACTGCCCCATTGTTTTCAATGGGCAGTGGCGGTGGACGGAGCGGTGTATCACCACTCGCCGTACTGCTCCAAAGATGATTGTAACTTTCTGCAAGCGCACCAGCTTTCACACTGGGGTGGATTGGGGGGGATTTTTGAGGTGCTTTACAGGCGCTATTTTTAGCTAAATAGCGCCTGTAAAGTGCCTCAGTGTGAAAGGGGTCTAAGTGTTGAAGCCACTAGATCAGCATGACAGGCAGGCTTTTTTTTTGCCTCATTCCCACGGCTGCTTAGGACCACACACAGCCAAGAATGTGCATATTTTTGTAGTGTGTAGCACAGGTGGATGTGATCAGACAAAACCAAGGAGCCTATACCAATCAAAGACAGGCAGCTGTTCACATGTATTCACACATAATGCGATTGCATGCGGTTAGGAACAAATGAGAGCATGCAGACAGGTTACGTCCAGGGCCACTCATCTGTCCCTAACCACCTGTAACCACTTGCTGTACAATTACATTCAAACAGCCTCGGGCACCTGTCATTGATTTTTACAGGCTTCCACATGTGCTATGTGCCCACAAAAATACACTCAATCTTGGTGTATGCCCATGCACAGCCTGTTGAAATGAGCATACACAGTCTAAGCACCCTTCAAATATCTGTCCAGCTAGCACATTCCAATTTAAAAACCAGGTGACCGCTCATCTTTAGAGTTCACATAATTAAGTCTATCCAAATACCTTCTAATCATGAATGATGGGTCAGGAACAAAGCATTTTTTTTAAGAAAGACTACACTATTTGTTTAGTAAACTTTTTACTACAGAAGAGGTTGCCAAACTATTCTCACCCACCAACCATCTCACCAACTGTCTGCTGGACCCTGTTCCCTCACAACTACTATGGTCACCCTTTTGCTCTACCTCAGGCTACCTCACTCACATCTTCAATCCCTCCTTCTCTACTGGAACCTTTCACTCCCCGCTAAGGCATGCGCTGATCACTCCCATACTTAAAAAGCCCTCACTGGACCCCACCAGCCTGAACAAGACCCATCTCCTTGCTCCCATTAACCTCTCCTAGTCTACAATAGTCTGAGCTTCTACCTCACTGACAACAACCTTCTGGACCCCTTACAGTCTGGCCTTCACTCACTACACTCCAGAGTTTGGCCTTCACTCACTACACTCCACAGAAACTGCCCAACTATAGCTCACTAACGATTTACTAACTGCTAAAACCAATGGTCACTACTCCAAGCTCATACCACTCGAACTTTCTGCTGCCATTGATACTGCTAACCACTCACTCCTCCACAAAATACTCCACTCTCTTGGCCTCCAAGACTCTGCTCTTTCCTAGTTCTCCTCCTATCAATCACAGCATTCCTTCAGTGTTGTCTCCCCCTCTCCACTCCTCTCTCTGTAGGGCTTTCCTAAGGTTCTGTCCTCAGACGCCTCCTCTTCTCCATCTATACCTCCTCCCTTAGTCACTTGATAAACTCCCATGGTTTCCAATACCATCTCTACGCTGATGACACCAAAATCTATCTCTTTACTCTCCACCTCACCCCTTCAGTCTCCTCCTGCGTTACTAACTTATTAATTGACATATCAGTATGGATGTTGCATCACTTCCTCAACCTCAATCTTTCCAAAACTGAGCTCATAATATTCCCTCCCACCTGTGTCCTCTCCCCCTCTCCCCTGACTTATCCATCAATATCAATAATACAACATCAGTCCCTCCTTAGGGCACTAGGTGCAATCATGGACTCTGACCTGTCCTTTCAGTCACAAATCCAATTACTGTCCAAATCTTGAAGACCTCACCTCCGTAACATCTCCAAAATACACCCCTTTTAACCCTTTTAACCGATGAAACTACTAAACAACCCATTTATTCCCTTTTTATCTCTCACCTTAGCTATTGCAACTCCCTCCTCATAGGCCTACCTATATGCAGGCTATCCCCCTTGAGTCTATCATGAATGCTTTTGCCAGACTCATCCACCTTACCAACTGCTCAGTGTCTGCCACCCCTCTCTGCCAATCCCTCCACTGGCTTCCAATTGTCCAATTAATGAAATTCTAAATATTAACAACATACAGAGCCATTTACAACTCTGCCCCAAGCTACATCACCAATCTTGTCTCAATACAGTGTATCACCCAAATGGTCCTTTCCGCTCCTTCCATGACCTCCTGCTCTCCAGCTCCCTTTTCTCCTCCCCTATGCTCATTTCCAAGACTTCTCCAGAGCCTCTCCCATCCTCTGCAACTCCTTACCCCAATCTGTCTGGCTATCTCCTAATCTATCCACTTTTAGGTGATCCGTGAAAACTCATCTCTTCAGGGAAACATATCCTGCCTTCAGTTAATAACTAAATCTTTTATTTCTCCCATCAGTTCATCCCTCACAGTTATTACATTTTGTTCTACTTGCCCTTTCCTATTAGATTGTAAGCAGGGCCCTCTTAACTATCATGTACTGAATTGTATTGTTGCTGTACTGTCTTCTTTTATGTTGTAAAGTGCTGCGCAAACTGTTGACGCCATATAAATCATGAATAATAATAATATTTCATGTGTAAAGTGCTGTGTAATATGATTAGCTAAGCGAAATATAAAATTGATTGGTTTTCTTTGTACATTTAGCTATTTAACCGAACTTTGACTAATTGCTAAAGAATACTGCACTTTGCACATTGCTTTCTGCCCAGTAGCGTAAAGCTGGCCATACACTCACAGATTTCTTTCCTTTAGCCAGCAAACTGAATGGAAGACTTCTTAAAGTACAACTAAAGGCAACATAGATATTTTAGTAAATCCTCATATAAAGAAAGTTACACATGGTAATAAACATAATAAATGAAATTATTATTTCCCTACCATGTAGCTATGACTCTGGTCTGTAATCCCCTCCATCAATTCTCCTTTGCTGTATAGTGTAGTGATGGTGGGAGGAGTTCTGCAGAGGTCAGATGTTATTTCCTGTCAGTGAAATAGCTGCTCTATCCCACAGACATCCAGACTTCTATGATGCTCAGTCTATTTTATATAACACACCCCCATCTGCCAATCAATAGCTGGGTGTGTGCTATGTAAAACAGTCACAAGATAGTACAGGTTAGTTTGCACACAAATGAGTCTATTAATCTGTGTGCTTCTCTCTGGCTGCACTCATCTGGTAATTTGTAATTTGGCAGAACAGAAGGAGCTAGGAGCTAGAGCAGTGGGCGGGCAAAGGCAGGACATAGGTGGGAGTGGGCAGGACTTCACGGGCCGATCGTGGGCGGAGCCTAATCATGATTTTCTGCAGAATGAAATCCCTCAGCTTCCCATGTGATACAAAGCCCCTCCCCCAGTGATGTCAAGACTTTTTTTCAGAGAGAATAGACGCAAATGGGGACAACATGAGTCTAACACAGGCAATTCAAAAACCAGGAAGTAAAGTTGTCACTTCACTAAAGGAAGTGCACATGACAGCTGGAGACAAGGTAGAGATCTCACCATCCTTACTGCTTTTTGCAAAACAATCAGTGACATGTTTAACAGACTGTATAGGTGCATAACGTATTGATTTATTCATTTTGACTATAGTTCTACTTTAACAGATTCCACCATTGAAGCTAACCATGCAGATGGACGAATCCCTCTGATGGCGATTATATTCTGACAGCCGGCACTGGTGGGAATCAGAGCACTCAAACATCTCACTGGATGTAGCCACTGTTTGACCGACAATTTTACGTGCACCTTTCGATTTTTCTTTTGAAGCTTGTCAGTGGGAGAATGATTGCAGGGACACGCACTGCGCAAATTTTCGCCTGTTCATCAAAAACTGGACGAAATCTGCTCAGGGTATGGCCAGCATGAGGCAATTTGTGCCCGTACAGTCCTATGAATCTTAGAAACACTTGTCAATTAACACTATACTTACCAGGTCTGCTAGAAAGCTAAAACCAAGAGTGTTCCAGCAGTGAAATCAGCACAAAATGAACAGCAGAAAAACTTGAGCGATGCAAATGTCTACTAAACTGCAAACTTCCTTCACTGGGCACGAACAATTGAGTTATGTACACAAATAAATCTGTCTATTTTCAAACAGTAACCAAACTCATGAAGTGCCCCTGTTAATCCAGCACTGACTGATGAGGGGGTTAGCCAGCAGGGCAGAATTTAAATAATTAGTCAGAAGCGGTGGAGCTGGAAGGGTGAAAAAGGGGAGGACGAGAGGAGCAGGGAGATGCTTTGAGGCAGGGTAGTAAATTGCTCTATTTTCGCAGGTAATTTAAATGCAAACTAGCAGCAACTTATCACAAGAATGGATTTTCCACCATCTGGTCAAATAACAGGGGATTTGTTTAGTGCCATGCAAAGAATCGAGTGATGGGGAGAGAAGGCAGATTAGCAGGTAAGTCCTACAGTCGGGCAAAATGTATTTTGTGCAAACAAGAACAGACGAGGCTTTTAACAATTACACCTGTCAGAACCTCCAGAAAGCAATCCATCTCCGGCGCCCAAGACCAGGCAAGTTCATAACCAAATGGGATTGAACTGCGTGCAGCTTTCCGAGTTAAGGATGAAGTGGGCACGGCGGAGGCGGGATATGCGTGAAAGAGATGGGGTACGGGATGTCTGAAGATGATGGGCAGGTGTTGACATCTACAATCCGTGAGGGATAAAGTATAAACCATGCATGGAAACACAAACACATCAATATATTCTGGTGTCATACAAGTAATACCATTGCATCCACAACATAGCAAGCCTGCATTCACAGCTTTCCACCATGCCCATAAATCCATTCTCCTTATAACATATTGTATGGTTAATTATTTCAGTGCCTCTGGCGGGAACAATGATAACGTGTATATAAACAGGCGGCGATGCTTTGGCTGCTATGAATTTGTATGTGGAGTTGCCAGGTCAGCCATTTAAAATCGGACACGTATGAAACAAACACAACGCGTGCCTGCAATACAATCCCTTCACATGCATGCTGCCTATCTCTTATTTTTATTACACTGGCACGCTAGATTCACCTGAATTATTTATAAGAGCTTCCATCAAGTCAAAATTCACCAGTAAAATGACATAATATCAAGTCCATTTGGTATTTCACCAGAAGCCCTAATGTGTACAACTCCAATGGCTTCAGCTGCTAGAATGGTCACCATTAGGGATGAGCGTGGGTTACGCTTAGGTTCAGTCCAAACCCGAAAGTAAGCCGTCAGTGCTGGACCAGCTGCATTGAACATGGGGCCATATTAGGTCAATGATCTCACATACATCCCATCTACGTCCCACGTGCAGCTGCGGGCAGAAAATGCCCCACCCACCGCTGATTAGCCTGGCACTGACGTCTTACTTTATTTTTAAAGGGAAAATGTTATTTTAATTTATTTTTTTTAAGTAAACCCTGACTAAATGATATTACGTTTACTAAAGCACTGTTTGTAGTATGTAATTGCCATTTTTGTCAAATAAAATACCTGTTTTCTCCTCTTTTCATCTTTAAAGGAACATAGTGCTGCTGGTTTCCTGCAGTCTCCTTGCGGCCACTTCCTGTTCACACGCACCCCAGTGATTACTGGCATGTCATGGCATATCTCGGGGTGTGTTTTCCTATGGACAATGTCTGCAGCGTAGTGACCTAGTAAGGCAGTCCTGCCTTACAGACAGGGCCCTATGTTTTAATCCCAACTAGGACACTACCTGCATGAATATTCACCCTGTGCTAGAGTGGGTTTCCTCTGCATACCCTGGTTTCCTCCCACGTTTCAAAGACATGCTGGTAGATTAATTGGCTGCTGCCCGAATTGGCACTTAGATTGTAAACTCCTTGAGCGCAAGGACCGATGTGAATGTACTATATGAATTGTTGGTGCTATATTAATACCTGTAATACACAAACAAATGTGTTATCTCCATCGGTGGCCCATTTAACAGTGACAACACATGAACACGAATGGGAAACAGAGCGTTGTCACTGAATAACAGGAAGTCAGTTCAGGTCATATTGTATTTGAAAGTTGCAGATTTAAAAATCTAGAAGGATATGTTTGAAATTATGTTGAAGCATATATGAGATTTTAGTGATTGGCTTTACATATACTTCAAGTTTATACATTTAAAATAATGCTTTATATCATACATTATATACAACCTTTGTTTTTACTACTAAACATTTATAATATACTTTTTTGATTTTTTTTTAAGCCTGACTAAAATACATAAATAAAATATGTACAAAATCAAGACACATTCCCTTTAAAGAAAACTTTTCCATTTAAATATCAGTTTTGGGCACAGTGTAGATGTGGCAGAATACAGGGTGGATTTGATTTAAATCACTAGAAAAAAAGACTTTATTTAAATCAACTTGATTTAAATCATAATTTTTAAAGAGCAGCTGTCATCTCTGTCCCGCAGCTCCTCCTCTGACGGCTGTTCACTTTAATAGGATGGTTGGTGATGCGGCAGTGACACAACAAGATAAGGGACGTGGCGGCAGCAGGTGAGTGTATGGCCGCTAACAGGCGCTGCCATGATGGATCTGAAATGACAGGTGCTCTTTAACCACTTGCCGACCGCCGATCGGCATTTGACGGCGGCAAAGTGGTTCGTTCCCGCAAAACGCCGTCATACGACGGCGGCTGCGGGAACGAGTTTAGTGAGCGCGCGCGCGCCGCCGGAGGCTCGCCCGCGTGCTCACTGTGTTCGGGGAGGGCCAGGGAGCGGGTGCGGCAGCTTCGATTGCCGCCGGCTACCCGCGATGCCCCCCCCCGAAAGGAGGAATGGAGGTCCGTGTATGTAAACACGGACCTCCGCTCTGTGTGAAGGGGGAAGGGCTGTGATCACAGCCTTCCTGTATACGAAGGCTGTGACCACTTCCCTTCCCCAGATAGTGCAGTCCCCCTACAGTTAGAACACGCCCAGGGAACATACTTAACCCTTAGAGCGCCCCCTGCAGGTTAACCCCTTCACTGCCAATGGCATTTACACAGTAATCAGTGCATTTTTATAGCACTGATCGCTGTATAAATGCCAATGGTCCCAAAAAAGTGTCAAAATAGTCCGACATGTCCGCTGCAATATCGCAGTACCGCTAAAAATCGCAGATCGCCGCCATTACTAGTAAAAAAAACAAAAAAAAACCCCCCAAAAATGAATTCTCATCATCCGTAAACGCGACCACTTTTGCGCAAACCAATCAATAGACGCCGATTGCGATTTGTTTTATCGCAAATATGAGGAAGAATGTAAATCGGCCAAAAACGGTGAAAAAAAATTTTTTTTATATTTTTTTTTTTGATTTGTATTCTAGCAAAAAGTAAGAAATTTGGGTTTTTTTGCAAAATTGTCGCTCTTCTTTTGTTTATAGCGGCGATCAGAAATGACGCAGAGGTGATCAAATACCACCAAAAGAAAGCTGTTTGTGGGAAAAAAAGGACGCAAATTTCGTTTGGGTACAACGTCGCACGACCGCGCAATTTTCAGTTAAAGCGACGCAGTGCCGAATCGCAAAAAGGGCTCCGGTCCTAAAGCTGGAAATCCTTCCGGGGCTGAAGTGGTTAAATGTAAGGACTTATTCTTAATTGTAGTTAGAATCTTTATTATTTCCAAACAAAATGAAGAGTTCCTATTTGACTAATAAGCTGTCAGGTTAGAACCAATTCAATCATACATTCAATCATACAGTTTGTAGTGTACATACTGTAGATTTGCAAAACAATGGAATAAAGGAATATTCAAGAACTTTGTTTTATCTCACGGTTACTGTAAAATTGTGTGAAGGCATCAGTGCAGTGCATGTTATCTCAGCTTGCAGAGCTTGGATTCATTGAATGAGTTTACCAAAAATGTAAATATTGCAGAATATACAGCCTCATGGTACATAACTAAGCTCCATTCCATGCTGAATAAACTACTGAGACCAGCATAAAACCCCACACGTAATGGAGAGCTGCGTCTGTCAGTGAACGATAGGAGAAATTTGATTTAAATCATAAAAATTCGTTTGTTTTATCTTTCTAAAAAAAAAATTGATTTTTATCCACCCTGGCAGAAAAAAAAATATATATAGAGCATTATATAATATACTTCTGCACTCTCATTGTTTAGCTTCAGTGATATAATGTTCCCTAGGTAATTCATATGCTCACAAACAAATACCACAGGAATGTATAGGTTTACACTCCTGCCTTCAGTACCTGCCATTCAAAATAGCTGCTACCGTGAAGCAAGGTGAGAGTTGCCTTGGCACCTTGAGTTGGCACCTTGCTGGAAGCAGAATACACGGAGGCTCTTCTACAGTATCTCCCGCTAACTACAGCAACCATCTGGTTTAGTAATTACTAATACAAAAAAGGTAAGGCAGGTTGGTAGACACAGTCATTACACTTATGCCTGCTTTCATGGATAACCCATAAAGAATGGAAGAATTCAGTAATCTCTCTCTCCCTCTCTCTCTCTATATATATATATTATCGTCTTTTTTTTATGTAAGCAGGTACTGATAAGCTGTTTACTAAAGCAATGCAGGCAGCAGTAAATAAATGTGGTTTTATGAACAAGGCCTGAGGCTGCTACTCTTTACCCTACTGATATTTAGACAGTATACCCAATGTAGCCTGCATTGCAGTGTCTCCCTCTAGTCACCAGAGAGCGCTGATGTGCCCAGGCTTCCCCCGCCTTTAAAGGTCTTGGTGTGTACCTGTGCATATGACAGTTTGGGATGTATGGGTCTAGAGCAGACGGGAGTGATAAATGGAGCTGGCCTGTTCTTCCAGCACAACACGCTGAAAGCAATAAGCCTGGCCCAGCTCCCACTAAGGAGATAATGTCCTTGATTCCATCAATACAGATTACGAGGCAGGTGAGGGGGCTACGCAGCTTAATAACCTGCTGCCTGCCATTGAAAGCACTGACATGGAGAGCGTGAGAGGGAGGCAGGAGCAAAGAGCAGGAAGGAAAGAAAGCAATATGGAGGGAAGAACATAAATGAAGGAACCGAGTGGAGCCAATAAGTTAAAGAATGGAAAAAGAATACAGGTAAATGGTGACAGTATCCAAAGTCAAAAGGAAAAGTACGACTGTCTAAAGTACTAATGGAGGAACAAGTATACAGAACAGGCTATAGAACATTTTTCAACTGAGGTGCTGCAAGTATGGGACATAGTTTGTCCTGGATCAGCATCATGCATTGGCATGGTGTGTGCAGGCCGTCCGCCAGCACCATAACAAACTATGAAGCTCAATGGACAGGATGCATGCCATAATTTGTTACTATAGCCTGCCCACACCTCGGCAACGCGTGAGGTCGATTCACAGCAAGTGAAATGCAGGGCTGCCCCCAGTATTCAGGGGAAAATGGAGGTGCACCTCCATCCCGACCGGCTCCACCTCCCGTGGCCAAGCCCTTAGATCCTGAAGGTAGGGCGGGGGGCTTCTGATGTGATGGGAGGCCTTTTATGCGACTGGGGGACCCTGATGTGAAGGGGGATCTCTGATGTAATAGGGGGGCTCTAAATCAGTGGTCTCCAAACTGTGGCCCTGGGGCCGGATGTGGCCCTTTGTTTGCCTGTATCTGACCCTTGGGCACTGTTCCTCTCACTCATACGAAAAACCAACAGAGCACTATTTGGGGCACTGTTCCTCCCATTAATGCTAATGATGGGGCACTGTTGCTCCCACTGATACCAATGATGTGCCATTATTCCTCCCACTGACACCAATGATGGGGCATTATTCCTCCCACTAATACCACCAATGGGGCACTGTTCCTCCCAATGACATCAATGATGGGGCACTATGCCTCCCACTAATACCAGAGGTGGGGCACTATTCCTCCCACTAATACCAGAGCTGGGGCACTATTCCTCCCACTAATACCAGAGATGGGGCACTATTCCTCCTACTGACACCAATGATGGGGCTCTGTTCCTCCCACTAATATTAATGAAGGGGCACTATTCCTCCCACTGACACCAATGATGGGGTATTATTCCTCCCACTAATAACACAGATGGGGCACTGTTCCTCCCAATGACACCAATGATGGGGCACTATGCCTCCCACTAATACCAGAGATGGGGCACTATTCCTCCCACTAATACCAGATCTGGGGCACTATTCCTCCCACTAATACCAGAGATGGGGCACTATTCCTCCTACTGACACCAATGATGGGGCTCTATTCCGCCTACTAATATTAATGATGGGGCACTATTCCTCCCACTGACACCAATGATACAGCACTATTTCTCCCACTAAAATGAATGATGGGGCACTATTCCTTCCACTGACACCAATGATGGGGCACTATTCCTCTCACTAATACCAATGATGGGGCATTGTTTTCTCCCATTGACGCTCAGGAATTTTCTACTCTATACAGGCCACAGTCCAGCCCCCTCAAAGTCTGAAGGACAGTAAACTGGCCCTTTTTTTTAGAAAGTTTGGAGACTCATGCTCTAAAGCGAAGGGGGACTCTGATGAAATGAATTGACTCTGATGGAAGGGGGTGTTCTGATGGGGGGCTGTTATGTGATTGTGGGAGTTGGGGGGCATGTGATGTAAAATGTCATCATTTCAAAGTGGGCTGTATGCATCATCTCAGGCTCAGGTTTCCCGATAACGGGAAGTAGCATTCATATTTTCTTTAAATTTTAGAATATGCAGTTAAATAGTAGGGATTATTGTTTCCCATAAAAACAGGGATTTTGTGCAAAACAGAAGGTTAAAGGAGACAATCAGCTAATCATTTTAGCTGCACAGGACTGAAAGTGAGTTGCCACAATGCCCTGAATTGAATGATCCACTCGAAGTGATTTTTCAGATTTCCTGTAAAATTCATGTCGCCCATCATTCAGCTGCATTTCTTGCTAAATTCTCATTAAGAATACATATAATATCCAGCAGAGTTCCATGACAGTACTATTCAGCATTCATCCAAATTAAGTTCTCTACAACTATCAATGTGTGAAAGGGGATCTCCCTCTTATGGTCATAGAAATATCAAAAACCCAACAGGGGATAAACCTTAACCAGACGGCTTTTGGCAGACATGACCTTCACTCAGCTTATATAGCAGCACTCTAAAGAAACAAATTGTTGGAAGTAAATTTGAAATAAGTTATTACAAGAACGGTAGGATAGAAGCGCTTCTGAAGATGCTCCTATGAGAGATAATAAACAAGTTTCTCTCCATGACTTTTGCTGAGCGATCAATAACTCTTGATGTTCTCAGCAATCAGACATACATGAGCAGGCCATAGGCTAAGAACATTATTGAATAAAGTTTAAATGAAGGTTGTTAAACAAAGAAATCTCACGACGATATATTCGACTCACTTCCAGTACAGACGGTTTTCGGCAGACCAATTCCAAATAGGGGACAACCCAAAAACTATAAAGATACTGGTATTCTCCCTCTAGGGGAAAGTGTGTAACTATCAACATCTCTTGAATTAAACCTACTTACGACTTATCATGACAGTACCTTGAGACGACCTATAATATACATAAGAATTACTCTTAAATCGTTCCTTACGTCGACTT
>BLSH010215088.1:152225-184905 GCA_018402905.1 Glandirana rugosa | reverse complement strand
AGTGAGTTTTTTTTGGGGGGGGGCTGTGTTGGGGGGATTTGGGGAGATAGAGGATTAAAGCTGGGAGGGCTGTGGATTTGTCCTGGGAGAAGGGGGATTTATGCTTAGGGGGTTGGCATGCAGAGTATATCTTGATTTTTTTTGGAAGGGGGGATTTTTGCTGACACATAATGCTCATACATCTCGGGCGCAGTTTGGCATGTTTGCCCTGGGCTCTAGATGACCTTGTTCCAGCACTGGGTATGAGCATACCCTCGGTGTAGTCTGTTCATCAACATAAAACAAAGTTTTGAATGGCCTTCTTCCCTTAAGATTTCCACTAAGATAAGCTGTATAAAAATAGATATTAATACATTAGGCAAAAAAGATAACCAGAATTTGATTGTTTGTTCTTGTTACATTATCAGCTATAATGTCCTGTCAGCTCTCCTGCTAGGAGAACCTACACGTCCTAGAACTATCTGGATACAACTAAACAATGTGATATCCAACAAAGGTCGGTGATATGCATGAACCTATGAATAGCTCATAGCAAGAGTACACACACCAACAAATGCAGAACTGTGATTGGTCACTGTGGATTCCAATATACCACTAAGCTAGAACATGAATAAGCCTACACATTTGTTTAAAGTTGAGCTCCAGCTATGATCTTAATTACATAGCTCTACGAGCAGGGCCCTCCTATTCCTTCTGTATTGAACTGTATTGTAATTGTACTGTATCCCTTCTTTATTGTAAAGCGCTGCGCAAACTGTTGGCGCTATATAAATCCTGTATAATAATAGTAATATTAACATTGGTCCAGCTTGGACCCATGTAAGTATGCCCATCCTTAACAATGTGGAAGCTGTCAATCACTGTCCCCATTGCACACTGACCACATGAGGTTGCTTGCTTGGCACCGTCAGCATTTACAGAACGCCTTGTATTTTTTTCAATGTAAACAAGACATTCTCTGATTGGATAAGGTGGAGAGGAAGGGCAGTAACATCACAATCTCCACACCGTCCAATCAGAGAATGCCCTGTATTCTTTGAAAAAAGTACAAGGCCTTCTAAGAATGTCCGCGGTGTTGAATGAGAGATCCCCTGTAATCAGTATGCAGTGGAGCAGCCGCTCGGAACAGGGCCCGGGGGATCACGACTACTGCAGTGGTGCTGACAGTTACCACAGCAGACAGTTGTGTCTATGCATACTTACATTGGTCCAAGCTTCTCTAATACCTGGAAATCAGCTTTACAGCCACTCAAATAACTATAACAATTATATTTAGGTGATACTAAAGTCTTGACAAATCAGAATTTGCAGCCACTCAAATTACTATAACAAGTATATTTAAGTGATACTAAAGTCTTGTCAAATCAGAATTTGATTGTTTGTTCTTGTTTCATTATCAGCTATAATGTCCTGTCAGCTCTCCTGCTAGGAGAACCTACAAGTCCTAGAACTAGCTGGATACATGTTAAGAAAATAAGAAACATGTTATACTTGCTCTGTGCAGTGTTTTTTGCCTCTTCTTGGGTCCCTCTTCGGCACTCCTGGCCCCTCCCTCCTGTTGAGTGCCTCCACAGCAAGCAGCTTGCTATGGGGGCACCCGAGCCAAGCCGCAGTTCCCTGGTCCATTCAGATGCAGAGCCGCTGCCTGGCCCCGCCTCCTCTCTCTCCTCATTGGTTCACTGACTTTGATTGACAGCAACGGGAGTCAATGGCGCTTCGCTGCTGTCTCAACCAATGAGGAGGGAGAGTCTCGAGCAGGATCGATCAAGATGGGGCTCAGGTAAGTATTAGGGGGCTGAGGGGGCCTGCTGCACACAGAAGGTTTTTTTTATCATAGAATGCATTAAGATAAAAAAACTTTCTGCCTTTACAACCACTTTAAGTCCAATATTTGCAATATGTTATATGCAAGAATGTGCATGTAACCATAAGGAATAATCTTCAGTGTGCTTTACTTGTCTCCTAATGAAGCTCTAAATTAGTGTGCCCTGCTCCTGACCTGATAAAGTTTTGTACAAGCACATTATTATCTTCATTATTGCAACGTTCTCTTGTAAACTGAGATCTGAGTGCAAAGAGTTACAATGTTACACAGTCAACTGAAACAGCTTACAAGGAAGAATCCAATGTTTCAGTCAGCTGTGCACATTGTAACTCTTTGCTTTATGCACATTTCCCAGCTGTCAATTTACATTGCAACACTTTACAAGAGAAGTTGATCTATTGAGCTACTGGGAGAAGAGCTGATATAAACACCAGCCGGCTTCTGAACTGACAGGAGAGAGAAGGCGCTGCGGAGAGACATAGCGCGGGCTAAAGGGAGATACTGAACACGCCAAACACTGAGGAATTGTACAAATAAAAGAAAGACCATACATTACCCAGATATGGAGGCATGGGCCCTGAAAACACAGAGAGGAATTCTGTATTTTTTAAAAAAATGTATTCATTGGTTTTAAAGATACATATAAGCTAGGTTTAACTATAGCTATTACACAAAGAAGACATATACTATAAGTTTAGTTGTCCTTTATAGAAAGTATTGGTTCTATGCTAATTGTTAACAAAACTGAATGCTGTAAATAAAGTGTACCTATTCCCATGCATAGTAAAATCATGCATTTTCTGCCCCTATGTCCCCCCTAGAGAAAGTGACATAAATGACAAGAAGGTAATTAAGGTCACTACTGACTTGGTTTCGTACCTCTGTAAACATATCTGGTGCATGGGGCTTTTCAATGCTACTCCTAGTCTTTGTTCTTTTTTTTTTTCATGCAACCGCATGAAATTTATAATCCAGCATCTGTGCATTTTAGCTCATCTGCACATTATTTACAGTAGTGATTGCACAGTTAAAGCAAACTGTGCATATTTTGCCTGAGCAGTTCCTACATGTACATAAAACTCAATAGCAATAACCCAAAAAGGTGGATGGGGAGAGGGGTGGATTTTCACTATGGAAATGGCACAGAGGGTGGAGAGGGCAGGCCAGGTATCAGGAAAGATGCTGAAGGGTGATGGAGGGCAGGCCAGGTTCTCCATCAGGAAAGATGCAGAAGGGTGATGAGGGGCAAAAATGACACAGAAGGGTGAAGGGGACAGGACAGGTTTTCCATTAGGAATGACACAGAAGGATGTTGGGGGCAGATCAGGTTTTCTGTCAGCAATTATGCAGAAGGTGGTGGGGCAGATCTGGTTCTCCTTTAGAATTCGGAATGACACAGAAGGGTGAATGGGGTTTTCCATTAAAAATGGCGCAGAGGGAAGTACGAGGGAGGCAGGCCAGGATTTCCATCAGCATTGGCACAGAAGATGGTGGGGGCAGGCCAGGTGCAAAAGGATGGTGGGGGCAGGACAAATTTCCCATCAGGAATGACACAGAAAGGGGTGGTGGCAGGCCAGGTTCTCCATCAGGAATGATACAGAAGGATGAAGGGGACATGCTAGGTTCTCAATTAGGAATCATGCAGAAGGGAGGTGGGGGTCAGGCCAGGTTTTCCTTTAGAAATGATGCTGAGGGTGGAGGGGGCATGCCAGGTTCTCCATCAGGAATGACACAGAAGGGCAAAGGGGACAGGCCAGGTTCTTCATTAGAATTAATGCAGGAGGTGGGAGAGGCAGGGCACATACTCCATTGGGAATGATACAAAGGTTCCCCTCTTGGAAGCTTGATAGATATTTACCTTCTAAAATGACCTACAATTTTGGGCACCCGGGACACTGAATAGCTAAAGTAAGGAAAAAGAATATGGTTGTATATCAATTTTAACCATGTAAAAAAACTCCTGCAATACATTGAGAGCAGTGCCATGCTGTAAGTATTCATTTAGCCTTAAATACATACAGGAATGGGGAAGACCCAAGAAAAATAAAAAGGAGCCAATAAGGCACTGCATACAGGAATGGGGAGGACCCCAAACAACAGGAGCCACAAAAGCACTTCATACAGGAATTGGGAAGGCCCATGAAAACAGGAGCCAAGAAACCACCATATACAGAAATGGGGAAGATCCAAAAACAGGAGTCAAGAAGGTACTGCATACAGGAGTGGGGAAGACCCCAAAAAACAAGAGCCAAGAACGGAATACAGAAATGAGGAAGGCACAAAAAAACAGGAGCCAAGAAGGCACTGCATACAGGAATGGGCAAGGCAGAAAAGACAAGAGCCAAGAAGGTACTGCATACAGAAATGGGCAAGGCAGAAAAGACAGGAGCCAAGAAGGTACTGCATACAGAAATGGGCAAGGCAGAAAAGACAAGAGCCAAGAAGGTACTGCATACATGAATGGGCAAGGCAGAAAAGACAGGAGCCAAGAAGGTACTGCATACAGAAATGGGCAAGGCAGAAAAGACAGGAGCCAAGAAGGTACTGCATACAGAAATGGGCAAGGCAGAAAAGACAAGAGCCAAGAAGGTACTGCATACATGAATGGGCAAGGCAGAAAAGACAGGAGTCAAGAAGGTACTGCATACAGAAATGGGCAAGGCAGAAAAGACAGGAGCCAAGAAAACACTGCATATAGGAATGGGGAAGGCACAACAATCAGGAACCAAGATGGCACTGCATACAGCAATGAGGCAGACATTACATACTGGTAGACACTGTGCACAAGACTGCTCTAACATGAATGAGGCATGAATACTGGAATGTGGCAGGTATTGGTTATATTAGAAATAATATGTACAGTATATTATATATAGTATATTGTATAAAAGGTAGGAAGTACATGCAAAGAATGCCAAGTGCCCTATGTATGTATAAACAGGAAAAATTAAACTGCACATACTAGCATTAGCACTATGTTATACAAAAGCAAAGACCACATGTAGAGGGGGTTGCGTTAAACCTGCTTCACAAAAAGTGCTTCTAAAATATTAAGTAAGTAGGCATCAGTCCAACTGGAGATATATGACAGCAAGATTGTGAAAAAAAAGAATAGCTAAACAAACATACCTAAAACAATAGAGTAGGTTACCAAGATGCCACCAACAAAAAAATTCAATTTCTGGGGGATCCATAACAAATGGAGCGCGTCAAATATAAATGAGAGTTGTGTATTTCTTCTACTTGACGCAGGTACAAACGGATAGAATAAAACAAAATAAAAAGTGCCAGCGCTACTATCCGGAGATCAATAAATAGACCCCTAATGTCACATTGTGAAGGAGAATGAGCAAGGTAAAAATATGCTTTGCTCCAATCTCCTGCACAGTATCTGGGAGATAAGGTTCAGATAGCTCAGTATAATTTCCTTTGGCAGAGCAGTGTTGCAGAGACTAAAACATAAAAGAATAAAGACTAGTGAATTATTGTTATGGGAGATTTCTCCACTGCATTATTTCTGCACTGCTAGATCTTATTTGGCTGTTGTGATTTCACACAGTCAGTGACCTTTTAATCTCTAATTAAAATGCTGATTGCCTGTTAAGTAAGGCTGTGCAGTTATGGTCAGAGATATTCTGCGTGCTAAAAGTGTGGGCTGGCACAGTAATCCCTATGAGCCTATAGACAATACAGCCACGCTCTGCCCCCAGCCAGGGTGACTAGTCAGGAATTGCATTCCGTTTGCCACGGCTCTGATCCGAGTATGTCATCCCACCGAGAAGTTCTCATACATGATAATACATACCAAAGAGACAAACCGCTTCAATTACAAGAGAGATCTTATCAAAAGCAAAGGAGTTAACATGCTCCAGAAGATGATCATTAAATAAAGTACAAAGCCAGAGCAAGCTAATAAACGATTCAGGACTCCAAATTAACACTATGTTTTTTAAATAGTGCAGTCTGTGTGGCACAGATTCTTACATCTCCTAAGAGCCCTTCATTTTTTTTAAAAAAAAGAATCATGTCGCTGTTGTTGTAGTTGTATTAAAGTATTTCTTTCTGTTCTACATCTCCAGCAGAGAACATACCGGTAGTATCAAAGGAATACATCCCGGTATCCTCAGCACCAGGCTCAGGAGATAGAGACGGCACTACTCATTGGGGGCTGGGGGGTGACATATGGGGGCAAAGTCCTACAAAGAGCGTGGCATTGCTTCAACCAAGAGATTATGGCATTAAGGTATGGCTTCTATCAGGCAATTATGGCATGACTGCATGGTGTCTAAAACAATTATGGTACAATGGAATGCCTTACATAAAATATTTATAGTATGGTGATATGGCTTTTATCAAACATTTACGGCATGATAGTGTGACTTCCATCAAGTAATTATGGTATGATGGTATGACTTCCATAAAGTCACTGAGGCATGATGATATGCCTTCTAAATTATGGTACACTGGTATGGCTTTTATTTATAGTATAGTAGTATAGCTTATGTCAAACATTTCTGGTATGATGATATAACTTCCATCAGCCATTACGATATGATGATATGCCTTCTATTAGTCCATTATGGTATGATGATATGTCTGCTATCAGTCCATTATGGTATGATCATGTACCTTCTATTAGTCCATTATGGTATGATCATGTACCTTCTATTAGTCCATTATGGTATGATCATGTTTCCTTCTATCAGTCCATTATGGTATGATCATGTACCTTCTATTAGTCCATTATGGTATGATCATGTACCTTCTATTAGTCCATTATGGTATGATCATGTACCTTCTATCAGTCCATTATGGTATGATCATGTACCTTCTATCAGTCCATTATGGTATGATCATGTACCTTCTATCAGTCCATTATGGTATGATCATATGTCTGCTATCAAGCTACTATGGTATGATCATATATCTTCTTTTAAGCTACTCTGGTATGGATGCCTTCTATCAAGCCATTGTGGTATGAAGATATGCATTCTAGCTAATTATTATGATATGATGATATGTCTTCTATTAAAGCGGTTCTAAAGTCAAACAGTTTTTTACCTCAATTCGTTCTCTGCATTAAGGTATAAAAATGCCCCAAAACCTGCCCCCCCCCCCCACCCCAACATTCCTATATACTTACCTGATTCCTCCTAGCGATCCAGCGCTGTCCTGGCTGTAGCACCATTCTCCTTTCTTCCAGGTCTCGCAGGAGACACAGGCAGCAGTAGGAGCCATAAGTTCCCACTGCTGTCAGTCAAACTCCTGTGAGGAGGGCATGGGGGCGTGGCTTACCAGCACTGTGTGTGTGTGTCTATGGACACACACAGCCCAACTCGGAAGCATGCCTGCACGGGTGCCCAGGGCTGGTGCAAGAATTTTTGGCACCCTAGGCTAAACCTCATTTTGTCGCTCCCCCTTTGACTCTGCCCCTGACTCCATCCCCTTTGTCCTGTCCATGTATAAAATGGAGGCTGGGGATAGAGTGGTCCCAGAGAACGCAGGCTGACAGAATGGGGGGTGGAGAGGGCAAATTGTTCCTGCACAGGGGGCGGCGGAGATGTCTTCACTCTTCACAGCTGGCGCATTTTACCGCCCTGGTGTGCTACCAGCCACGGATCTCCAATGACATGAGTGATCGATGCAGAGCAGTGAGGGATGAACAGCGGCCGGGCGCCGTGGGTGGCAGTGCGCCCTAGGCGGCCGCCTACTCCGCCTAGTGGTAGAGCTGGCCCTGGTGCCCCCTTAGCACCCGGTTTGCTAATGGAGCAAATGGAGGAAGAAAGAGTGAACAGCATTGGTGGGGGACTGCCAAAGAGGAGGTAAGGGACCTCTTTGTGCAATATCAATGCACAGAGCAGGTAAGTAATACTTCTTTTTTATTAAAAAATAACCTTTAATATCAGATTTAGTCATTATGGTAAGATGGCATCCGTTCTACATTATGGTATGAAGGCATGCCTTCTAATAAGCTATCATGGTATGCCTTACATAAGGTGTGCCTTCTGTACATTGACTTTCTTTTTTTTTTTTGGCTCCTTGGCTGTCACCTGACAGCCAAGTAGTGAGCCTATTGGTCAGCCATTAAAGACTATGGATGTGTGCTGAACAGGCGCACATTCATAGTCTGATTGGCTGGCCTGAGCCTGTGGCTCAGTGTGATTGGATGGCATGGATGCGGTGGGCGGGTCACTGTGGCGGCGGACGTGACTCCCGCTCCCACGTAGACCGACGAGTGACGGACTGATGGGTACAGGCTCCAGTCCGCTTGCCGATATCTGCACACTGACAGCCCGCTTGTCCGCATGCCGATCTCTGCACACTCCTGCCTGTCTGCCTATTAGATGGGGTAAGTGCAGGACTTACCCTGATATGGGGGGGGGTCTCTGCAATGTACCCCCACCAGTGATATTGGCTACAAAGTACCCCCACCTGTGATACTGGCTGCAAAGTACCCCCACCTGTGATACTGGCTGCAAAGTACCCCCCCCCCCCCTGTGATACTGGCTGCAATTTACCCCCACCTGTGATGTTGGCTGAAATTTACCCCCACCTGTGATATTGGCTGCAATTTACCCCACCTGTGATATTGGCTGCAATTTACCCCCGCCTGTGATATTGGCTGCAATTTACCCCACCTGTGATGCTGGGCCTCTATACTGTGTCCTGGGATACTGGCTGCTATATACCCCACCTTTGATGCTGGGGCTGTATACTGTGTCCTATGATGCTGAGCTGTATACTGTGTCCTGTGATGCTGAGCTGTATACTGTGTCCTGTGATGCTGAGCTGTATACTGTGTCCTGTGATGCTGAGCTGTATAATGTGTCCTGTGATGCTGAGCTGTATACTTTGTCCTGTGATGATGAGCTGTATACTGTGTCCTGTGATGCTGAGCTGTATACTGTGTCCTGTGATGCTGAGTTGTACACTGTGTCCTGTGATGCTGAGCTGTATACTGTGTCCTGTGATGCTGAGCTGTATACTGTGTCCTGTGATGCTGGCTGTATACTGTGTCCTGTGATGCTGAGCTGTATACTGTGTCCTGTGATGCTGAGCTGTGTACTCCTGACACAATATGTGGAATACAGGGGACAGAGTGGGTGGATTCTATAAGGGGTGGGGCTTATTAGAAGTAGGAGAGGTAAAAGAGGAAGGGCGGGGCCTGGCGCCACCTCATCCTAAAACTTCACCAGCCACTACTGAACTAAAGGCAACATTTTTTTGTAGAGAGTAGAGATGGATTAGAATACCTGTCAGGTTTTAATTGCTGTCTGTGCCCCGTTAGAAGCTTCTCCCTGTTTGTCCTGTTTACCATTATCACTGAACGTGAAAGTAAAAGAAAATCAAGAACAGTCGCCAGAACAGTAATAGAGGGAAACTCTTCCAATGGGGACACTGTTTCTGGTGACCTGGAGGTCCCCAAGAGATTATGTTAATTTGCAGGGATTTCCTGTCACTTCCCGTTTTACCTATAGGGCAGGAAGTGAAGAGAAATCTCCCCAATCGGACACAGATGTCAAAAATAAACCTTACAGGGGCTATAACCCTCCCATGCTCTAACAAAAAAGTTTTCCATATAGTTCTACTTTAACCTCCCAGGCGGTAATCCCGAGTGTGGTTCGGGGTGGAATTTCAGTACCATTAGCGGTAACCCCGAGCCACACTCGGGATTGCATCGCTGGATCCAGGCAATGTTACTTACCTTGTCCCCTGGATCCAGCGATGTCCTCCCGCGGTGTTAGTGTGTCTGTCCTCCGCCCGATGCCTCTATGTGCGGGGCTCCGTTCCCTGCGGGGGGCGGAGCCCGGCGGCAAATTCAAAAAGTGAAACACACAGTACACATACAGTACACAGTGATCTTACAGATTACATTACTGTATGAAATCATTTCACATCCCCTTTGTCCCTAGTGGTTTGCCCAGTGCCCTGCATGCACTTTTATATAATATATGTCATTCTTTCTGCCTGGAAACTTGAGAATGTCCATGGCAACCAAAAAGTGTCCCTTTACGTCAAAAGTGGTTTTTCATCAGCTAGAAAACAGCGATAGTAAATAAGAATGATTTGCAGAATTGAGTGATACTGATTTTTGGGGAAATTTATCATCAGACACTGAAAGTGACGACAGCGACAATTCTACAAATGAGCAAATTTCAGTGTTTTTGATTTGATTACATTATTGAATACATTTTATTACTATTATATTATTATTTTTGATAATTATTTAAAGTTATTTATTATATTATAATTTATGATTTCATGTTTCAAACTTTATCATACCCGGGATGTCTACTAGACTCTGGTTTGGACAAATTTAAGTGAGTTATTCCTAAGAATTACAGGCCTACAATATAAAACACCAAATTTCCTTGCAAAATAATGTACCGCTTTCAGCACCAAAAATCTGAAATAATCATCCCGCCAGGGAGGTTAAGCACCAAAATGGTCATGGTTATTCCCCTCTTGCAGGTGTCCCATATTAAGGACACGTGAAATAAGGGAAGCATGTTACATTTGGGGCAAATTTACTAAAAGCAAATAGACTGTGCACCGTGCAAGTGAATTTGCATTAATTTTCCTCAGAGCTCAGTAAATGTAAAGCTCTGCTGATTTCCCTCATCCAATCGTGTGCAAGTAAAAATGCTGTTTTTTTATGGTATTCCTTACAAAGGGAAGCCTGAGTACATTAACTAAGCTCTGGAGAAAGTTAGTGCAACTGCACTTGCAAAGTGCACAGTCTATTTGCCTTTAGTGTTTTTGTTGTGATTCAGTACATACTGGGGTTGATTTACTAAAAGAGCAGACTGTTCACTCTACAAAGCGGATATTTACTTAGCTTAGGGAATAAGGTGAAGCTGTATTAATGCTGAAGTCCAAATCATATACATGGGAATTAAAAAAGCCATCATTTTTGCTTGCACTTAAAGCGATAGTAAACATTGCATGTATATTTTTACCTACAGGTAAGCTTATAATAAAACTTACCTATAGTTATAATGAATATCTCCCAAATGTGCACCATTTAGGAGACTTTCTAGCGAGCAGCAGTGAATGACATCATACCCGTGTCGTTACTTCAGAGCTATATGCGGTGCCTGTGCGTGGGAGTGACGTCACCGTGGCTCGGGCATTCCAGCGGCAGCAGCCCACAAACCCAGAAGGAAGACAGGGTGAAGATGGAAGCCTTTGCAGTGGTGAGAGTGCGTCGCTGGAGGGCTTTGTTTCAAGGTAAGTCTTTCATAATGTGCTAGTGTATGGTGCATACTAGCACATTATAATATTGCCTTGCAGGAGGAAACATCTTTTCAAGAGTTTACTACCGCTTTAACTTTAACACAGCTTCACCTTATTCACTAAATTAATTAAACAAACATTCACTTTGCTAAAATAACAGTCTAGGCCCTTAGTAAGTCAACCCAAATGTGTTTTAGGACTCTTCCGTTCATATTGTATACAGCTATGCAATGCGAATCACATGAGATGTCTGTGTTCCCAATAGTGTGAACCCAGGCTTAAACATTCAAAAATGAACCCAATGGTCTTGAACAGCTTACAAGGTCAGAAATTAACCCTTAATAACCCAAATCAGGAACCACATTCCCACAGTTCCTGCTCTATGAATAAGAACGCATAAAATAAAACAAACGCACTGTTATAAACATATATACTGCAATTGCAATATCAGCCAAATAAAAGCATTTAAGTTGATCTAAGTTGTGATTTGGTATTCTACCTCCCACCTTCCAAAGTATTGTAAAGGTATTGCCTGTTGAAGGGAGGGAGATGATTTGATTGCCCCAGTCCGGTCAGGAAGGAATTGTTTCCCTGTGTGAGGCAAAATTGGGCACGGTTTCTCAGTGGGTCTTGTTTTGCTGGAGTTTTCAAAGGTTGAACTCAATAGATGGGAATATTTTTTCAATTTAGTTTAACTTGAACTCCGGCCAAAAATGTACCTTTTGTTGTTTAGCTTTTGATAGAGTGGGAAGGGATGGTATACTCTTCTAGCTGCTGTCTGTGTCTCCTCTGTGGTCACTGGGAAAGGAACAGTGCCACCTTAACAGCAACATGGGCCCCTGGGCAAAGTAATGCCCCTGCCAGGGAGATGGTGCCCTGTGCTGTGGCAAACAGTGAATGTGGCTAAATGATGTTACACATTAGGGGTGGCTTTTCGGTCTGATTAGAAATTTTAGTCTGATTTTTTTATCATTTTTATTTATCACAATTGTTCATTCATTTTAATTTAAAGTGTAACTCCACTTTTGTTGAGAAAAAAAGTTCCCCTCTGGGTAATCTCTGTACATTGCAGGGATTATAATAAACTTTGTTGCAGATTCCTACCTTTTGTTATTCTGAAGAAATCCATGTGTGTTTGTCTGTGCCTCTGGGTTTCATTGTTAACTGTGCAGGTGTGCAGCTGGAGAGCACTAATGAGGAAATCTGCTGGCCTGCATCCCTTCAGACATGTTCCTACTGAGAGTATGTCCCCAAAAATTACATTTTTATGCAGGGGATGCCTGAAACCTGATTTGTATGCAAATTTCTGGGGAAATTGGTGAGCCAATCACATAAGCAGGAAATTACGTTTCTGGGGAGAGGTCAGTACACACTCTGTGTACAGAACAGCTCTAGGTAGCCATATTGAAATGCCGGGAAGCCGCAATTGCCCAGCAGAGAAGGAAAACGGGGAACGGCTGATGTAAACACGGCGGTTCCCCACTCTGTCAGGCAGCATATGAGAGATCTACTGATTCCTGTCACTGGGATCAGTAAGATCTCTTATGCCTCTGGTAGCCCAGCCCCCTCACAGTTAGAACACGCCTAGGGAACACACTTAACCCTAAGATCACCCCCTGCAGGTTAACCCCTTCAATGCCAATGAAATTTACATTACAGTAATCAGTGGATATTAAAATTTCTGATCGCTGTATAAATGTCAATGTCCGCTGCAATATCACAGTCCCGATAAATATCGCAGATTGCCGCCATTACTAGTAAAAAAAAAAATTGTAAAAAGTCAGAAATTAATTCTCATGGTTTGTAAACGCGGCAACTTTTGCGCAAACCAATCAATAAGCGCCAATTGTGATTTTTTTTTTTTTACCAAAAATATGAGGAAGAATGTGAATCAGACAAAAACGATGAATAAATTAGATTTTTTTATATATATATTTTTTTGGATATGTATTTTAACAAAAAGTAAGAAATATTTTTTTTTTGCATAATTGTTTCTCTTTTTTTATTTATAGTGGTGATCAGAAATGATGCAGAGGTGATCAAATACCACCAAAAGAAAGCTCTATTTATGGGAAAAGGGGACGCAAATTTTGTTTGGTTACAACTTCGCACGACCGCGCAATTGTCAGTTAAAGCGACGCAGTGTCGAATCGCAAAAAGTGCTCTGGTCCTAATGTGGGAAATCCTTCCGGGGCTGAAGTGGTTAATCATTTTTTACATTTTTTTCACAATCCTGTTGGGGGGTCTTTGGTGAGTTATGAGTGAACACAGTGAGATATTGGTACCACTTAAAAAAGGGGCTGATAAATGACATATTTACAGGCCCCTTCCGCGCTTTCCACCCTGAAGGTCCTCCTGTGTGCCTGCAGCTGGTGGACAGAAATCCGATCTATGCAGTTGGTGGGGGAAATAACTGGAACCTATTTTTTGTGTTTCCCCCACCTGCCCAATGATCGCCTGCTCTAACCATATGTGATTCCCCCTGCTGGCGTGGGGGAGACTGCAGGGGCCCACCATGCACCTTGGGCAGTGCCCAAGATTGTCTGTGCGAAAATACAGCCCTGGAAAGAAACTAAAGGTAACATTCAAACATTCTATCTATAGTAGGTTCTATCTCTTCCCAGTTAAATATAACAAGTGTTTTTGCTGCTACTCATTTCACTTTCTATACTTGTAACACACGATTTATAACAAAAAAAAAAACCTTAAGGTAGCCATACCAACCTGTGGCTTGAACAAAAGAAACTCAGAAAATTCCTCCATCCACACTAAACAGTATGGATGGAGGAATCTCTAGTGCTGGCTATTGGATCCTAGCAGTCACAGTAACTGCAGATGCTTGAACACCCGAACAGTGACTGCATCTGATTTCATGCAGTCACTGTTTGGCCAATAATATTCTACCCAACTCATTTGATGTTTGAACCGCAGTTTGTCAAGCCTGGTGGTATCAAGCTCAAATTTTGAACAATGCAGCAGGAATTGCTTAAATTAGAGCTGTGTATGTGTATGTCCTAATCCTTCCCCAGTTAATGGAAATCAGAGAAAATGTTAGTTCCAATTAAACTATATTAGTATTTTACAGAATTGTTATACATGGCTGTAAACTACCAGAGCCGTGACGTCATCAGGGGCTCCCATGGTCCAGTTGTTGTCAGTGCTCCCTCCTCTCAACCCCAACAGGCACTCACATGTATATTTTAATATGCACTGTACTGCAGCACTGAGATGGGATTAGATAGATGAGAGTCAGTGGGGGACCCCTTGCAGGATGGATGTTATTTCAAGGTCTCTCTTTTTGTGCCTTACCCATGGCCTATCCATAGCCTTACTTTTGGTGGTCCCCTAATTTGGCCATTAGTGTTTACATAATTTATTGAGGATGGTTTAGCTATCTTCTTTCCTGCCTCTATTTTGTGGTAAAATAATTTGGTATTTTCAGGAGACAGATTGTGATGTGTGTCAGGTGGTCAAGTGTGCTGGAATTAGCAGAATAAGTGGATCAATTATGAGGGCCTCTTCTTACATCTCTGTATAGATTAACTATATACTAACCTGATATAGTATTGACTCTAGTTCTTTGATCTTGTGTGGCATGATTTGCCTGGGATAGTGTCTCAGCTGACGTCACTGTATAGTGGTATTTCTATGTTAGGACCTCTGCTCCTGAAGAAGTGAAATACGCAAAACATGTTGAGCTTTATGTATAATGGTGGTGAAGCCCTTTACTATTTTTGACTCATAGTTTGTAACTCACCAACTCAACTTTTTAAGTTGCACGGTTTAACTTTCTATTGTGTTTAAAAGGGGTTGTAAACCCTCACATTTTTTCTCCTTAATGCATTCTATGCACTAAGGTGAAAAACCTTTTCTGTTGCAGCTGCCCCCCAGAGCCCCCCTTTTATTTACCTGAGCCCAATCGTTCACACGCCAGGGACGAGGCTAGCAGCTCCAGCCACAGGCCCCGGTCCTCAATGGATAGATTGATAGTAGGGGAGCCATTGGTGAGAAGAGGAGGAGCGCCACTGGAGGACCCCAGAAGAGGAGGATCGGGGCCACTGTGTGCATAACCGATGCACAGAGGAGGTAAGTATGACATGTTTATATGTTTTTTTTTTTTAAACGAACCTTTAGTATCGCTTTAATAAAGCTTTATATTTTATTTCATCTGGTGTGGTTGTGCCTATAAAGTCCATGAACTGTGGTTCAATTTTCGTTACCAGTTATATAGACTCTTATAGAGATGGGAATAGACACTATTTTTATTATAGGAAAGTTGGACACGTATTTTAGCGCATTGCAACATGTTCGTTAAAATAAAACAATTGTAAATTGGTCCTAAGAAAATAGTTTGGCTGTATGCGGTGAGCATGAACTTTCTAAAACAAACATTTCCAAGTAATCACGTGAATGGCTGGGATTATGAGATGGATTTTTGATCCCCATCTGAAATTCAATTTTTTGCTCCTTTCTCCTTTTGAAAGAACATATTATATTGGACGGTCTTTTTCTTTGCAGCCCTATACACAAAGGATCTAACCAGGAGAAGTGAATTTATTTTTACCCCATTTTATCCTGGCAGAAAATAGGAAGAAGATCCTTCCTTTTGGTTTGATATCATTGGAAGCAAACCTCTCCTGCACTGTCAGTCTATTTCTGTGCGTTCAAAGCTTTCCTATGAGCCCGAGTCACCTGCCTGTGATAACCGTGAGCGGACTGCGTGGGCTCACCAGCCATGTCTGTGCACTGAGCTGTTTGGAGGTGCAGTACATTACAGAAGTAAATACCAGCATGGTCCCTTTGGCTTTGTTTGTTTCATATCAGAGCTTTGGCACAGCTGTCTTATGTGATGCTTCAGCCTGCAAAGGGATGCGGGATTAAAGTGAAAGAGGTGCTCGAGTGAAATGCTACTTATCAAGTCAGTGAGGCCTTTGTAAATAAGAAATCAATGATTCAATGTGTATTATTCATCTCTCTGTTCTCCAGACTTCTAAAACCATACTTTGTTTAACCCCTTTGCTGCCAAAATGCCTCCCTCAATAAAAAGGGGTTAAAGTAAAAGGAAAGGCTAAGTAATAAAGCAAACATTTAAATGTTCCCTCCTCTTTTGACCCTTTGGCCCTTCATACATTTTATAACAAATTGCAATGTAAATAACTTTTTTAGCCTTTTTGTCCACATGGTCATCACAAAGCTTCGGTCTCTCACTCTTTCTGGTGCGGCTGGTCGGAGTGAACCTTCTCCAACAGCACCTAGAACACTGGATGTTGGCAGATGCCGTCATTGCGCTACAGAATATTGGACAAAGGTGGAGATCAGGATGTTACCACTCCTCCTCTCCACCTCATCCAATCAGAGAATGTTCTGCATTCATTAAGAAAAAATGCAGGGCGTTCTCTGAATGGCAGTTGTGCCAGGTAAGCGCCCCCCTGTGGTTACTATACAGAAGGGCCGCTTTTTGTCACAGAACCCAAAAAAACAGTTATCACATACTGTATGCATACTTGCATTGTGCCAAGCTGCTCCAACGCACAAATGCAAAATATATTGTGTCCAGAGTTCAACTTTAAATGCAGTTTCATTATTTAGCCGTTACTTCTACTTTAAGGGCTCCTTCATACATGTTGCTAGGGGGCAGTAAATATAGGGGGCTGAGTTTCAGTTTGTCCGCGGGTGAGTCTGCCACTCCCCTTAACCTAAACACAGCCACTGGAGGGTGTTGGATGCATGCCGCTGTGAAATTATACCTCCTGTTGTATTCGGTTGTGTTCAGCAGGCAGTACCGTCGCTGAAGGTAGCAAACTTAAAGTGCAACTAAACTAAGTTTTAGAAAACTGTGAGCAGGCAGCTTTTTATTGCAGAAGAGACATCCACATGCTCAGTTCAGCGTGCATTCTCAACATACTTCATCTATGCTGGAATGACTGACAAAAATGCGTGCGATGATGTCATACCCTGTCGGCTAATTAGGAGGCCAAAAACCCAGCATCCAGTGAGAAGATGACAGCGGCTGGCAAGGGATGCAACTGTCACATTGCTGGAAGGTGGAGGCGTGTATACTCATACTGGGTTGTTTACTTCCACTTTAAGTGAATAGGGCTGTGCTGCAACCACATTCAATGGACACAGTTGTGGAACAGTGGTGCAGGCTTTTCAGGGTTAAAGCCGGTGGTAAGTAGGCAACATAATGGCTCCAAGCTGTCTGTCAAACATTCTCTGAAAAGCAATTCACTGCGGATTGCTTTTCAAGGCAGTGGCAAGGGCTGCCGCCAGTTTGAACAAATCCTATGAAAAATTTGTCAGTGTCTTTATGTTACAATGAAATCACAGATTCCCACCTGGCCTGTATAGAATAACTCTCAAGTGTCTGGGCACACATCAGTGTTGAAAAGCATATCACCAGCAAAAACAAGAACATGTACTAAGTACACAGCACATACAGCACTCCTCTAGGATATGCGGGATCAGCTAGTCTATGTAAGTACAAAATGAAAGCAGCAATGTGAAAGGAAGGATGAAAGGATGGATGGAAGGAGAAGAGACGATTGAAGCAGCTGCAGTAGTGAGTCTCGGTAGGATCACTTCATAAAGCAGGAAAGAACAGGATACTGAGGTTAATACCAAGCAATGACACCTTTATTAAAAAGCAGCACACTTACAGGTGAAATATTCACCAATCCGCCAGACTGTAGGGCCACAGGATGGGGGATCCCATATAGGGTGCAAGAGCTGAGCTGGGTGAGCATTCACAGACCACATTGCTGGACCCCTCTCCCATTTGGTTAGACGATCCCTAAAGTTGGAGGTGGAAGGAAATTCCTTTGGGATATATTGTATACAGGTGCTTTTTGACCTCTCTTTTTCACTGGATCAAAACTGCCTGATAAGCCTGGTGGTGACCATCACATGGATTCTCTGGAAATGCTGGTGTTGGAGAATTTGAGCTTTTTCATTTAGAGTGGACTCAATTTATTTTCAAGTGGATTTACTGGTTCATTATATACAGGGTGGGCCATTTATATGGATACACCTTAATAAAATGGGAATGGTTGGTGATAATAACTTCCTGTTTGTGGCACATTAGTATATGTGAGGGGGGGAACTTTTCAAGATGGGTGGTGACCATGACGGCCATTTTGAAGTCGGCCATTTTGAATCCAACTTTTGTTTTTTCAATAGGAATTGGGTCATGTGACACATCAAACTTATTGGGAATTTCACAAGAAAAACAATGGTGTGCTGGTTTTAACGTAACTTTATTCTTTCATGAGTTATTTATAAGTTTCTGACCACTTATAAAATGTGTTTAATGTGCTGCCCATTGTGTTGGATTGTCAATGCAACCCTCTTCTCCCACTCTTCACACACTGATAGCAACACCGCAGTAGAAATGCTAGCACAGGCTTCCAGTATCCGTAGTTTCAGGTGCTGCAGATCTCGTATCTTCACAGCATATGGTTTTTTTATGGTCAGTAAAAACCAATACCGGGTGAGCTGCTCCTTCCAGGAGGTACCGCCATTCCTCCAAAGCCGACTTGATGGCCAGCAATTCCCTATCACCAACATCATAGTTCCAGCAAGATGGGACACCACCACATTATGGGTGTCAGGTCCGAGCATTCCTAGATGAACAGTTTCCTGGAATGTGGAATGGTCGTCGTGGGCCAGTTGAATGGCCCCCAAGGTCTCCCGATCTGACCCCCTTAGACTTTTATCTTTGGGGTCATCTGAAGGCAATTGTCTATGCTGTGAAGATACAAGATGTGCAGCACCTGCAACTCTCCATCAAAAAAAGGCAGACCTTCCACTATTGATTACTCAGCTGCATGTAAAGTAAAAGTAAAAGTGCTTTCCACAGAGTCTGTACCAGCTTTACAGGAATATTATCTCACCTCGTATATGATAAGATTCAGAAAGCTTTCAATTATTGACGATCAAGAAGACTGTGAACAGTGCAGGAGCATAAAAAGAGAACCTATTATGCCGCAAGGGCTGAGCACTGGCTATGAAAGGCGTCCATAAAGTGACAGGCAATAACGTAAGGAAGACTAAACATACGGTCTTGTGTAATGTGCATATCTGCAACTCTAAATATGGCCTCAATTCATATCATATTAATTTCACAGAAGACCAGGAACGATCTAATAATCGCACGTTTTATTTACAAATGAAAGGAAATGCTTCCAAGTTTTCAGTTTATTAGTTTTTCTATAAATAACTCTTTGGCACATGTCCATTCTGCGAATCAGATTTTCTACTGAAAGCCAACAAGGTCACAAGCTCAGAAAGACAACGATGCATTTTATAACCTCAGAAAAACACGCATAACAGATACATGCACTTCCATAACAGAATCTATGGAATAAAACAGCAGGCAAAGTTGATTATCATTGAACGAGATTATGTATCAGGAAAGCTGGATTGTGTGCAGAAAAAGTATATTGCCTGAGAATCTCTCCCGTTAGACCAGCCTTTCCCAACCAGGGTTCCTCCAGAGGTTGCTAGGGGTTCCCTGATTAAATCATGTCTCTTGGGTAAGTAATCGCTGACTACAATGATATTTCTAGCTATCTGTAAGGCCTCAATTGTAGCACAGTAAAATGTATACAACACGTTGCGTTTCGCAGGCAGAACCGCCAACAAACTCAACTCATTCAAATGAATAGGACCACACTGCAACCAAGTACGTGGTGTGTACCTTTCAGAGGTTAAGACAAAAGTTCAGGAGGTGACAATGTCTCCAAGCCACCTGTCAACTGCCTCCAAATAGCAATCCACTGCGCTTTTTCTATTGCACATGCACAAGACCTAATGGAGGAGAGATTTCCTTTCTACTGACACAAATTTCAGTAACATTCTTTCTGCTGACAGTCACAAATGGCAAGGGTTCCCTGAGACCGGAAAACTATGTAAAGGGTTCCTACAAGTTAAATAGGTCCAGAAAGGCTGCTTTAGGATCAGCATCACTATGGAAATGTCCCATGTAATCTTTAGACGGACTGTTTATAGGCAGAGAAGGTCTACGATGGCTTTTCTCTGATAATAATCAGCCAGTGTGGCACACCTTCAATTCATGAGACATTAATCTGAAATAACCATCACAGCAACTCCTCGTTTACAGAATGTGATGTACCCCACACTAAGCACAGCCTATTTCTGTGCAAGTCATTGATATCTGACAGAAATTGTATAATTACGCATAAGCAATTATGTCACGTGAATTAGGACTAAGGATTTATTTGCTGTTGTTACAACTACAGGTATAATCCACACTGATGGAAGGCAGCCAATATCCAATTTGTGACATCATGCTGGTGTGAGGAGCTTGCTCGCTCTCTGGAACTGAATGGGTTAAACAGTGCAGCTGCCTTGAAAAGAGCGGAGATATTTGTAAGCTTATGAGAAGAAGAGTCCCTAGTCAGTGGATATAAAACACAACTAATGGGACCTGCTCCCAATCTGCTGGCCAGTATCAGTGTTCAAGCTCTCCGATGGAAGGGATTTCCTTTTCAACATACCATAAGCCTTTTACTGCTCTAATTGTTACTCGTGAGACCTGGCTCCAGCTCAGGGCTCCTCTAGCACCAATATGGAGGGAGGGATGGATGAGTTGTGTCTCAGACCCCATCTTATCATGGGCAAGGATGACGAGGAAGTGGCATTTCATAGCACTTATCCCATGGGTTGGCGGTGACCAGCTGAACATGAAGACCAACGTGACATTACTGCAAAAATGTAACATTGTAAAGGTCTCTGATCTGCTTGGTAAACTCCCATTCCATAAACACATGCAAAGCTAATGCAATATATATTGTTACTAGTGCACCACATATGAAATGATTAAACAGCCTTCTAAAAACACATAGTAAGATGGCACATCCTAACAAAAATGATATTTTACCCATCAGATGCAAATATCTTTCATGGGCTCCAGAAGCCAGTTCTCCTTGTTTACTTCCCCATAGTAGGTCTCTTGTCTCCTCCAGTTAGAGCCATTACAAGGCCAAGAAAGGAATCCCATTGTTTCTGTTACATACTTTCTAATGGCAAATGCAATCCTAAACTGTAACAGTGAGGGTGAGACCCCATGGTAGTGTGCCATGTATGTCCTTAATAGTGTTGGAGACTGCAGTTACTGGTAACACGCGTACTTAGACAGATTACCCAATCTCTGAAAAACTGATGACTATTTTTTTTTGTTAGTTCCTGTTCAGATAAACCAATAAATTAATATAAATGAAAGTTCATTAGATCTGAAACTCAAAACAACCAAGATGCCTTAAAATGACAAATGGTGCCTAACACTTTTATTCTGTATAGTTGTTGCTAATAGAAGCAAATGTTCCTCGATTCATTAAAACTGCCAGTGGGCAACCCGATTAAACCACCTGTATCTGGAGAAAAATTTGCCCACCCCAGACGCTGATGATGGCAGATGAGGTCATTCCTCATTTGAAAATATAATTACCATAAAGAGATGAAACTGCAATAATGGTATGATTTTTTTTTATTATTAAACCTCGACTCCGACCAAAATTGATATTTTAATTTTGCATAGTTGCTAGCAAATGAAATCACAAGTGGGTTTCATATACCTATTAGAATCTGCAGGGGTGAGCTACTGTATATCCAATAGATTTTCTAGCTCTGCCCAACTGCAGCCCACATTACAAAGACAAATGAGATTACACCACACTCTCCCAATGGATTTTCTATAATGAAGAATCAGCAAATAACTTGGAAATCCATCAGTAAAAATATTAGCTATAGGTACAGTTGGTCTAAAAAAAACATAATAAACCCTCCACTACCAATAACCAGAACCCTGGCAATGCTGTTGATAGTCTACGTCTGTCTATGTCTACATTATTTGGACAAGCCTAGATTTCCCCCAAAACCCACCTAGGCCATGAGTGCAGGCTGCACAAAAAGCAATAGGAACATTACAAATGGAGATCTCCAAATATACAATACATAGGGTGGTACAAAGGGTGTCATATACACAAAAGAATTTCCAAATGAAAAGTATCCTGGACTTTTTGGTCACCCCTCATAGAGAATGTTAATTTAAAAAAAATGTTTTAAATGTTTTATTTTACATAAATATCTAAAAAAAAATCTAAGATTCAATAGCATAATGTTGCATCTATATATATTAGAACCCTTTGTACCATTAGCCAACTATCTCTATTACAATCTTCTTAATTCTCCTGTATGGATGCCTGTTCCACCCTGGAACCAGCACAAGGATGTGAAGAGACAACCAAACAGCAAAATTAAATTGGTTGTAAAGGCAGAAGGTTTTCATCTTAATGCATTCTATGCATCAAGATAAAAACCTTCTGTGCATAGCAGCAGCCCCCCTCGGCTCCCCTAATGCTTACCTGAGCCTCATCTCTAGCCAGCTGTTCGGGACTCTCCCACCTGACTGGTTGAGACACAGCAGCTGCACCATTGTCTCCCCCTGCTGTCAATCAAAGTCAGTTAGCCAATCAGGAGAGAGAGGGGGACACACGGAGCAGAGGCTCGGGTGTCCCCATAGCAAGCTGCCTGCTGTGGGGGCACTTGACAGGAGGGAGGGGCCAGGAGCACCAAAGAAAGAACCGAGAAGAGGAGGATCAGGGCTGCTCTGTGCAAAACCAACTGCACAGAGCAGGTAAGTATAACAGGTTTATTTTTAAAGAAAAAAAAAAGAGATTTTATTATCACTTTAAGAAGGTTGCAATAGTGATAGCTGGTTATTACTATATGGTATTCCAATACACAGATGTGTAACATTATTATGGGATTTTAAAGGAGGTTTTAAAGTATTTATGCAAAAAATGGACTTTATATTAACATTATCTATGAGTGATGCCTTGAAAGCCTGGCTTACATTTTTTGGAGTTTAAATTACAAACACAACTCACCTCATTTTACCACAATTCCACAGGACAGACAGGTATTGACAATGAATAAAATGTATTAATTGAGAACCAGACAATGTCTCTGTAGAACTTATTTACTGGGATACTGAAGATTCAACAATTCAAAGCTACACAGATATACAGTATCTCACAAAAGTGAGTACACCCCTAACATTTTTGTAAATATTTTATTATATCTTTTCATGTGACAACACTGAAGAAATGACACTTAGCTACAATGTAAAGTAGTGAATGTACAGCTTGTATAACACTTTAAATGTGCTGTCCCCTCAAAATAACGCAACACACAGCCATTAATGTCTTGACTGCTGGCAAAAAAATG
Source organism: Glandirana rugosa (assembly GCA_018402905.1). Lineage (NCBI taxonomy): Eukaryota > Metazoa > Chordata > Amphibia > Anura > Ranidae > Glandirana > Glandirana rugosa. The sequence continues at coordinate 161,594 of BLSH010215088.1, read as the reverse complement.
AGTACACCCCTTAGTGAAAATGTCCAAATTGGGCCCAATTACCCATTTTCCCTTCTCGGTGTCATGTGACTCATTAGTGTTACAAGGTCTCAGGTGTGAATAGGGAGCCGGTGTGTTAAATTTGGTGTCAGTGCTCAGACCATACGCCGCCCACTGCATCAAATTGGTCTGCAAGGCTGTTGGCCATGAAGGAAGTCTCTTCTAAAGATGATGCACAAGAAAGCCTGCAAACAGTTTGCTGAAGACAAGCAGACTAAGGACATGGATTACATGTCCTGTAGTCTAATGAGACTAAGATAAACTTATTTGGTTCAGATGCTGTCCAGTGTGTGTGGCAGCAACCAGGTGAGGAGTAGAAAGACAAGTGTGTCTTGCCTACAGTTAAGCATGGTGGTGGGAGTGTCATGGTCTGGGGCTGAATGAGTGCTGCCAGCACTGGGGAGCTACAGTTCATTGAGGGAACCATGAATGCCAACATGTACTGTGACATACTAAAGCAGAGCATGATCCCCTCCCTTCGGAGACTGAGCCGCAGGGCAGTATTCCAACATGATAATGACCCCAAACACACCTCCAAGACGACCACTGCCTTGCTAAAGAAGCTGAGGGTAAAGGTGATGGACTGGCCAAGCATGTCTCCAGACCTAAACCCAATTGAGCATCTGTGGGGCATCCTCAAATGGAAGGTGGAGGAGCGCAAGATTTCTAGCATCCACCAGCTCCGTGATGTCTTCATGGAGGGGTGGAAGAGGACTCCAGTGGCAACCTGTGAAGCTCTGGTGAATTCCATGCCCAAGAGGGTTAAGGCAGTGCTGGAAAATAATGGTGGCCACACAAAATATTGACACTTTGGGCCCAATTTGGACATATTCACATAGGCGTGTACTCAGTTTTGTTTCCAGCGATTTAGACATTAATGGCTGTGTGTTAAGTTATTTTGAGGGGACATCAAATTTACAGTTATACAAGCTGTACACTCACTACTTTACATTGTAGCAAAGTGTCAATTTTTCAGTGTTGTCATATGAAAAGATATAAAAGTTTTACAAAAATGTGAGGGATGTACTCACTTTTGTGAGATACTGTGTATATATATATAAAACATATATATTTTATATATGTGTGTATATGATCAGTTTTACAAGAGCACCATAAGGCAGTGGTTCTCAACTCCTGTTCTTAGGACTCACCAACAGGCCAGATTTTAAGTATTACCTTGGGGAGATGCAGACTAAAATACTGCAATCACTGAGCAGCAAATTATATCACCTGTGAAGTATTTCAGTTATCCTGCAAACCTGGCCCGTTACTGGGTCCCGAGGACAGGAGTTGAGAACCACTGCCATAAGGTGTATGAACTGGCTTGAGCTCTGGAGTCTCTCTGTTGCTTCAGCTTCATGAAAAGCATTTTATTCTATGGAGGTGAAAAGCCTCTCTAAAGAGATCACTTCCAGGAAAGGAACTAACAGGACGTCATTCACAGAGAGGCAGGGCAGGGAACCAGCAGCCCTCTCTGTCTGCATGCTGACAAGGTCACATCTAACTGACTGCTACATAACCAAACGCTTTGCCTCCTGCAGATACATACCGTGTACAGATCGTCATCCTGCCGTTACACAGAGAGCGCAGACACCCTTTATGCAATAACACACAGCACAGACGTGCAAGCATTACTTACACAGAGACACATTTTATTTCAAGTGAATTAGGACTTCCAGCATACAGGTACATAAAGTGTGAGTGCTATAAATGAACATACATGAGCCAACATGGCTGTGAATCTATACATACTGTCTGTGCCACATGCCATCACATATAAACAAATTCGTTACTGACACTTTTCAGGGCATTTTTTTTTTTGCATATTTTGATTTTATTAAAGGTTTAAAAATGTAACGTGTTTAAATAGCAAAATAAGCATCTATGCACAAAGAACATAGGGGTTGATTTACTAAAATTGGAGAATGCAAAATCTCATGCAGCTCTGCATAGAAACCAATCAGCTTACAGTTTTTTAAAAAAGCTTAATTGAACAACCTGAAGTTATTATTATTATACAGGATTTATATAGCCCCAACAGTTTACGCAGCGCTTTACAAAGTTAGAAGCTGATAGGCTTCCTCGCTCACTGCCTGTGATTGACAGCAGCTGGACCCAATGGCCCCCACTGTTGTGTATAAGCCAATGAGGAGAGAAAGAGCCTCTGCTCTTGTGCACATCGCTGGATCGAGACTGGGCTTAGGGAAGTATAAGGGGGAGCTGCGTGCGGAAGGTTTTATACCTTAATGCATGCATTAAGGTAAAAAAACTTGTGCTCTCAGAACCATTAGTAAATAGATAAGAAGATATATTTTACGACTTGTTTTGACCTTTATTTTTTTATTTTTTTTTTTTACATTTCTTCAGTTGCTTCTTGGTTTCTGGCATAGGCCAAAATTCTGTCATACAACCCCAATTTCAAGACAGTTGGGATGCTGTGTCAAATCTACATAAAAACAAAATGCAATGATTTGCAAATCTCATAAACCCTTAATTTATTGACAAAAGAACAGCGGTCTCTAACCCACTGACACCATTGATGGCATTATTCTTCCCATTGATTCTGAAAATGGGGCCTTCTTCCTCCCATTGAAACCACTGATGGCACATTTCTTATCCCCACTGATGCCAGGGGATTTTCTATTCCCACCGGCCACAGTCCAGCCCCCCTAAAGCCTAAAGGACAGTAAACTGGCCCTTTGCTTACAATGTTTGGAGACCCCCTGCAATAGAAAATATATCAAATGTTTAAACTGAGAAAATGTATAATTTTAAGGGAAAAAAAATGAAAGTCAATTTGAAATTGATGGCGGCAACATGTCTCAAAAAAGTTGGGACAGGGTCATGTTTACCCCTCTTCTTTTAACAACACTCTGTAAATGTCTGGGAACTGTGGAGACCAGTTGCTGGAGTTTTGGGAGAGGAATGTTATCCGATTTCTTGCCTGATCGTATATACCGCTCTAATACCTGGTTATATCTTTCAGCAATGATGATGCCTTTCCAGATGTGCCAGCTGCCAATTCCATACGCACTCATGCACCCCCATACCATCAGAGATGCAGGCTGTTGAACTGAGCCCTGATAACAAGCCGGAAGGTCCCTTTCCTCTTTAGAGGATGCGGCATCTACAGTTGCCAAAAAGAATGTCAAATTTTGATTTGTCTGACCTAAAACCTGTTTTCTTCTTTGCAACAGACCATAAATTAGCTTAGGCTTAGAGAAGAAAGTGGCATTTCTGGACCATGTGCAGATACGGTTTCTTCTTTGCATAACAGAGCTTTAACTTGCATTTTTGGATGCCAACTGTGTTTACAGATAGTCATTTTTGGAAGTATTCCTGAACCAATGCAGTGATGTCCATCACAGAATCATTCCTGTTTTAATGTAGTGTCGTCTGAGGGGCCTGAAGATCACGCCCATCCAATAATGCATTTCGGCCTTGTCCCCTGAGCACAGAGATTTCTCTTGATTCTCTAAATCTTTTGATGATATTATGCACTGTAGATGATGATATATTAAAGTCTTTGAAATTTTACCTTCAGGAACATTATTCTGAAATTGTTTGACAATTTATAGACACAGCTTTTCACAGATTGGTGAACCTCCTCCCATCTTTATTTCTGAGACACTGACTCTCTTTTTATAAACAATCATGTATGGAACTGTTGCCAGTTACCCTAATTAGTTAGGGTAAATTAGCAAAATGTTCCTCCTTAGTACCACTTACTTTGCCAATTTTTTTTTGCCCTGCCCCAACTTTTTTGAGACATGTTGCTGCCATTAATTTCAAAATGACCTTTCTTTTTCTTAAAATGGTGCATTTTCTCAGTGTAAACATTTGGTATGTTTTATATTTTTTATTGTGAATAAATTATGTTTATGAGATATGCAAATTGTTTCATTCTCTATTTATGTAGATTTTACCCAGTGTCCCAGCCATTTTAGAATCAAGGTTGTACATCCCAGGAGTCTTCAGGGGGGAGAAGAGGTTTTCTCAGCTAAGCACACCCTCTTGTCTGCATGTCTGAGCTAAGGGCAGATGGGTTCTAGGAGGTAAGTGCTACATGAATCATTTGCCCTTACTCAAGATGGCCGTGACTAGAAATGTTGGGGGGGGGCTTGTTTTTCAAAGTGATTTCTCAAAAATAAAGCATGGAGACATGGATGGATGGTTGAGTTTGCTTTGACAACTACAAATGAATAAAACAGCGTTTTCAGTTTGTGACACTCAGATACAGCTTAGTTCTGCTGCAAGGTAGTATTTTGCTGTATGTAAAATGCTGCCTTAGTAAGACAAAAAGGGTAAAGATCAGATTTCTCTTATAACACTTTAAGGAGATGACAGATTACTTACTATATGTTGGGGAAGGGGTTGGGTGAATGGGTGTAAAGGTTTGGGATGGGCAAGTGAATGTAGGGTCTAGGTAGAAAAGGTAATAGATCTATGTAGCATCATGGCTTATAAAACATGTCTGAATATTGTTCTTGCAAGGCTGTGCTTGAGTTGTAAAACATCCACTAACAGGTTAACATTAAATCATGAAGACTGAGCGACACACAAACCTTTCCACTCAGTGATTGTGCAAATGGAAGATTGCATGTTTGTGCACCTGTCTGTGATTTTTGTGAGATGATTGCTGCGCCGTTAATCACACAAGACTAAACACACAGCCATACAGGACCAATAGTAGACATGATTATATCTCACTGAATTTAATGCAATGCAGTTAGTTATGAAGCAACTGAACTGCAACATTGTGTAAGACTGTACAAGGCTACGCACAGAGCCATGCATTAAATAATGAATTTTCAGAGGTACAAAAATCCAGAGAAAATACTCTGCTAAGCACTATTTACTTCTCCTGTTGTATAAATGCACACGTGAGGCTATTTATTAACAATCAACAACACTGACATTTTCTTTCATATAAAATATAGTTTCCAAAAATTTCACCCAATTACAAAGCCGCTCTAAACAAATGTTCTCCTTATTTTGTCACATTTTAATAGAGGTGAACAGTAAAGTCCACAAAACATGAAGAATTTCTACTATATTCTACTATATTTTTCTTTGCTTATTTACTCCACCTTAAATAAACTTAATCCAATGATTATATGAGATGGGGAAAAAACATTCCTTAAGGCTGCTTTTTTAGTTTGCACTTTTGCAATCATGAACTTTATGCATTTAAAAAAGAAAAAAAATCTGAATCCCGTTGTGTTCATGCCATCATGCAGCCTATAGATGATAAAAATCTCTTGTGTAGGATGGCCATCGCCCAAGAACACTTACAGGGAATATTGACAACAGTAGTTAGAAAGCCTGACGCAAACACCATTGTTCTTCCCTGAAATAAAGCTGGTCATGCACTGTTATATTTGTGCCAACATTCACACAAAGATCATTTGTCAAAGAACTGGATAATACCATCAGTGATTATACAAACTTCATGTAAAGGTACTAAAAAATGTAGTTTGCCATTATAAGGTTGCAAATTTTAACATTCGATTTCAGGATGAACGAAAGTGAATGTGGTTTCGATGTTTCATCTTCTCACCTTGATTTTCCTCCTCACTATGGTCAACAACGATTGTTTTGACCACACTAAACATTCGAAAATCAAACTAACATTTCAAAAACAACTGTTTTTGAGCAAAGCAAATTAAAGTCATTGTAAAGTCTTATTTAAAAAAAAAAATAACAAACATGTTATACTTACCTTCTCTGTGCAGTTGGTTTTGCACAGAACAGCCCAGATCCTCCTTTTCTTGGGTCCCTCTTCGCTGCTCCTGGCCCCTCCCTCCTGTCGAGTGCCCCCCAAAGCCAGCAGCTTCCTATGGGGACACCGGAGCCAAGTCACAGCTCAGGGTGTCCATTCCAACAAGGAGCCCCGACCTGGCCCTGCCCCCTCTCTCCCCTGATTGGCTGACTTTGATTGACAGACACGGGAGCCAATTGCGCCGCTGCTGTCTTTCAGCCAATCAGGAAGAAAGTCCCAGATGGATAAGACACTTGTGGACATCGCTGGAGAGAGATGGGGCTCACATAACTAATTAGGGGGTGCTGGGGAGGCTGCTACACACAGAAGGTTGTTTTATCTTAATGCATAGAATGCATTAAGATAAAAAAACCTTCTGCCTTTACAACTCCTTTAAGAAACACTTGTTGTCTATACTGACTTTGTACATTTACATCACTTGGGTAGGGTGGCAGAGCCAACATTGTAAATTAATAAAGTGCTCTGAAGGTTTGATGGCTTAAGGGTGGTCTGATCACACCTGTAATATCTTTCTTTGTTATACATACTGATTTTGACAATACTTAATTTCCAAATAATATCCAGATTTAAACAAATACTGATCAGACATCTTGACTTCTCATGTGAAAATATACATTTTCAGTGTTTACAGTCACTGACACAGAAGTAATGGACAATACAAACATACAGAATTGGACATATTTATATGTGCTCATTCCCCTTTTCACAGGGTAAAAGCCATAATACACCCAACCATTTGAGGTAACCAAACACTGTACACACTAGCATTCCTGTGCCCACCATTGCTCATCCCTGTGCCAATCATTGTGGGATCCCTGTGCCCACCACTGTGCATCCCTTCACCCACCATTGGACATCCCTGTGCTACTGTACATCCCTGTGCCCACCACTGTGCATTCCTGTGGCTATCACTGTGCATCCCTTCACCCACTACTGGACATCCCTTTGACCATCGCTGTGTAACTGTACATTCCTGTGTCCACCACTGTGCATCCCTGTGGCTATCACTGTGCATCCCTCCGACCGTCACTGTGCTGCTGTATATTTCTGTGTTCACCATTGTGCATCACTGTGCCAACCATTGTGCATTCACCGTGCATCACTGTGCATCCCTGTGCTGTTTATCTCAGTGTTCACCACTGCACATTCCTGTGCCCACTACTCTGCATTCCTATGGCTACCATTGTGCATCCTTTCGACCATCACTGTGCATCTCTGTGCTACTGTACATTCCTGTGTCCACCACTGTGCATCCCTGTGCCCACCATTGTGCATTCTTGTGCCCATCACTGAGTTATTACCTTTTGTATAACGTGACCCTCCCTTTTAGATTGTAAGCTCTAACGGGCAGGGCCCTCTAATTCCTCCTGTATTGAATTGCATTGTAACTGTATTGTTTGCCCTAACATTGTAAAGGACCGTGCAAACTGTTGGTGCTATATAAATCTTGTATAATAATACTGTATATGCCTATGTCCACCACTGTGCATCCATATACCAATGATTGTGCATTCATGAAGATACATGGGCACACAGCTGACAGGGATGAACAGAGAACATGCACATCTAAACATATCATAGGAGTGCCAAGAAAAAAACATGTTCTCCTCCCCTATTTGCAGCAAGCTCTTTTTTGCATGTGCTTCTAGACACATTACTTAATGCATATTCTGTAGAGAAATTTTGATTTTACACTCACAATTGATTTACTCAGGTATTTTTATCTTTATCACAAAGGTGGATAAACCTTTAAATAGATTTCCTATATCTGTGTCATACTATTATGGCATAAAAATGGTGTTTGCTCAGTAATCCAAGTCCAGTGTCCTCATGTTAATAAATACAGTGTGTATTAAATGTCATGATTCTGGTGACTTACATCTCGATAAATAAAAGTGAAGCAAAACATTCAAACATAGCTTATGTGATAGCAGGGCTAACAACAGACTGATGAGCAATTGCAAGCATGTGTTCATCGGTTGAGTCAGAGAAAGAGATCACAGGGGGTCCTGCTGGTTCACTATTCATATGAGGAAATGCAGACTGCTCTTCATTTTGTAAAAACTTACATTGAAATTATTCAAAATTATATTTTTTATAAAGAACACATATTGAAAATCTACAACACCTTACATGTGTCTCCAAACTGGAGGCCGGATGCAGTCCTTCGCTTGCTTTTATCTGGCCCTTCCTCCCATCAATTCAAGGCATTATTCTTCCTACTGAAACCAAGGATGTGGCACAATTTCTCTCATTGACACTAAGGATCAGGCACCCTTTCTTCTACTGACACCAACAATGGGGCATAATTCCTCCCACTGACATAAATGATGAAACACTGTTCATCCCACTAACACCAAAGATGGGGCACTATTCCACCCCTGATACTAACGATGGGGCACCATTCCCCCAACTGATACCAACGACGGGGCATTATTCTTCCCACTAAAAGTAGTGATGGCACTATTCCTTGTCCTACTGACCACAGGTCTTATGCAATTTTTTTACTCCCACTGACCACCAAGCCTGAGGCATTGTTTACACCCAATGACCTTGAGTCATTTTCTACTCCAACTGGCCACAGTCCGCCCTCTAAAGTCTGAAGGACAGTAAACTGGCCCTTTGCTTAGAAAGTTTGGAGATCAATGCTCTATTAATATATACTGTTTCACTCCATTTCTATGTATCCAATGATCCTTAACCTGGCAAATATATAAACTGTGGAAATTATTTATGAAAATTGAATTTTTTACTACAACTTACCCAATTCTCTGCTTTAATTTACCAGTACAGGTCAGAAAAAACAGGTGAAAGTCCTTAGAAACTGACCATTACTAATGCCGTACACACATCTGACTCTTTAAATTCTACATAGATAATAACATGACAAACTATTCAGAAATTAGCAAATGGAGATTAGTTTGCGAATGGAGACATTACTGGTAAACAGAAGTAGTCTGAATATGACCTAAAGCAGAAAAGAATGTAAATCCGACCTTGGAACTGGGCAATCAGCTCTCATCTGTCTGTATAGTCTCATTAACGGAGGTGTTATGCTGATGTCTTGTCTCTCTCTGCCTCCTCTGAAAGAACCTCGGCTGTTTTCCTGCCTGTTCACAGAGCCGCTGCCACTGCACAAGCCTGGCGTGTGTCAACTCTGAAACATGCATTTATGATTAACACGTCCACATTAACACTGTAATGCAGGAAGATGTCTCTGGCGATTTATACCAAGCGCTCCAGGCCTAACTCTCTTCCCACCAGCAGATTCAATCACAGTGTGGCTTAACCCTTCTCAATAATCACAAATAACGGAACTGTACTACCCATAACTTCCTAGTTGTGGTCAGTTATCGCCAGGACTTCAATGGAAATCTATCTATCTATCTATCTATCTATCTATCTATCTATCTATCTATCTATCTATCTATCTTTTCTCTGCCATTCTATCTATCTATCTATCTATCTATCTATCTATCTATCTACTATCTATCTATCTATCTATCTATCTTACCGTCTCTTTTCTATCTATCTATCTATCTATCTAT